>JAUZNJ010032499.1:0-38752 GCA_034780135.1 Jordanella pulchra | reverse complement strand
TGCCAACCAAGCATCTCAAAATATTTAGAATTTTCTTACTTTTATCAACAACTTTCTGAATGTGTACATTCCATTTTAGTTTATCATCAAACCATAATCCTAGAAACTTAAAACATTTTACTTGCTCTAACTCTTGACTATATAATTTTAATTTTACTTCCCTGTTTATTTTTTTCCTAGTAAATACCATTACTTTTGATTTTTCAACCGAAAACTTAAATCCCCATTGCCATGCCCATCTCTCTAGCTCATTAATAACATCTTGTAATTTTTTAACAATGAAATCTAAATTCTTCCCTCTTTTCCAAACCGCTCCATCATCCGCAAAGAGTGAACATCCCATTTCTTTATCAATACCTTTAAAAATATCATTTATCATAATAGAGAACAATAACGGACTTATTATACTCCCCTGTGGTGTACCATTCTCTACTCTATATACTCCTGATGTTACTTCACCGATTCTAACTTGAATTTTCCTATTTATTAAAAACAAAGGATGGGGGCCTGGGCTCAGCAGGAGGAAATGCTGATTGGACCGAACCACTAGTTCCTGCTGACAGGGGGAATTCGTAGTTTCCTTTGTTTAGATAAGTTTTGGATTTAAGTAAATATTAGTATTTAAAATTTACTATTTTTAATTTTCAGGTTTAGGTCTTTAGTTTAGTCAAACTTAGCTTTACTGTTATTTGTTTTGTGTTTTTTCCTAATTGTATTCTGATTGTTTACCCCTATTGTATCTTAATTGGTCTGATCAGCCAGTATTTAAACCCCTGGGTGTGATTTTGAACCTGAACTCAACCGGAGTTCAGTTTGTTTCTTTGACCTCTTTTATGAGCTCAGTTTATCTTGATGTTTGTAGTCTTTTAGGTTAAAATAAAAAAAAAAACCCTAATTTTCTAATAGGTCCTGTGACTCCTCTTATTTTAACTCGCTCCATTACAAGTCTGAAAGTTCTATTTATATCACAGGTGATGTTTTCCTTCCCCTTCAACACAAGATTTTTTTAACATTCTCAGGTATTCATTTCATTTTAGCTTTGATTTGCAGTGTTTGAAAAGATATAGCATCTGTAAATTTTAAAACATGGATTGGTATGATCCAAATAACTGACTTATTTATTGCTCTTTTTTGTGTGAGATACAGTAAAACAAGAGCAAACTATATAATAAATGGAGGACTTTGTTGTCTAAACCGTCTCTCGCTCTATTGATTAAAATGCTGTTTGGGACTTTATTTTTTATGTTAATTTTACTCTCCCTAATTACACCTAAGTTTCTAACTTCATTTACTAGTTGAATATGTCATCCGATAAGTGAATTATATATGTATTATTTACCACACACCAAATTTGATTTGATCAAATTCCGTTTTAACATCATTAAACAATGTTTTTCAGCACCAGAACTAAATATTGGCAAAAAGGTGTGTAGGGTGTGAATACTTTTCTAGCCACTGTACATGTATGTCCAACAAGCCACTCTTTAGCTTTGCTATCTTTTCCAGTTCTCAGCTAAAAAGGGAATAATGTGGAAATGGATTCCAATCTTTGTTTTTGCCTTTTAATACCCAGAAGCTCTGACATCAGCAGAGCTCGGTCCGTTTCTAAGAAAGCCGCACTAATGGCTGACAGGTCAGACCAGATGAGTAAGAGGAAAAAGAACAATTCTTTTGTGAATCTGACTTAACATGAGGAAGAAAATAAAGCACAAACACATAAGTTTGAAAGTATTTATCTTGCTGCAGGCTTAACATGTTCCTAAAATACATTTAACAATAGGCTTTAAATGTACAATATCTTACAGTGTACTACATGTTTACGTCATAATACAACTGTCAGTTGTAGACTCAACAAGAACGCACCGAAATAACATAAAACACTTTCCTTACTGGTTGGACTAAGACAGGTGTAACAGACTAACTGCCTCGGTTTGTCCAGCTGGGTCAGGAAATTAATCAGAGAAGAAGAAGAGGGAACACAGCTGGTGGATTTTTTATGTAAATCACAGCAAAAAAAAAAAAAAAAAAAAAAAAGAGGAAACGGTTGGATTTTTTTTAAAAATCATTTTGCCCCGTCGTCCCTGTTTCTTTGTGTTGGAGCAGTGGAGCTGCAGGCAGTGCATCTGGAAGGTTTTCAAGTGTGTAGACATCTTTTTGTGATGATCCAACCTCTGTTCTGGTTTTCTTTTTTTTGTTGGAAATGAGTCTGAATTGAGAGAAGAAAAAAAAAAAGTGGACACCAGAGATAGTTCATTTTGTCCCTTCAATATTAAACAAAAGATTGTGAGCCAGCAAAATATTAGGTTATACTTTTGGACCGATGCTAAGAAACGGTTTATAATTATATTTTTAAAAAAAATCACTTCATGAGCAGAAAACTATCTGCAAAAAGGAATCAATCGGTGCGAGCATTTACAATCTGTACTCTGCTGCAGACCGCCTCCATAGCCAATTCATCTCCAGTTATTGGAAGTGTTATGGGAGGGAGTGGACCAAACGAATGCGTCTTCCATCTTCTCAGCCCTTTGATTGTTTTTTATTCTCTCTCTATCTTTTCTCTTCTACTTGGATTCCTTCTCTGCGTCCAGCAGAGCGGACCGGATGCCCAGCTTCTTCAGCTCGTCCACCAGGTCCCCGTTCTGGTGCATCTGGAGCAGAATGTCGCAGCCTCCAACAAACTCGCCATTGAAGTAGACCTGAGGGATGGTGGGCCAGTTGGAAAACACTTTGACTCCTATTGTCAGAGATAGAAAAGACAAAAACAATCAGATATGAGCAGAACAATAGAGGAACAACACAATGTTTCATTGTCACTTTAAGTGACCTTTGACCTTATATCTAAAGAGATTTTACCATTTGAAATAACCAGACAGCTCTTAGGTAAGCTAAATAGAACCTCATATTAGGAAAAAATAAACGGATTTATTCAATTTTACTTTCATTCAAATCATAACTTAACTGTGATTACATTTAATAGTATTTAAAATATCATTTATGTATTGTAATAATCAAAATGTAATACCATCATTATGTCCATGAACGTACATTTTTATGTTTTCTGAATGCCGTCAATTTTTAATAAAGTCCAATCCACAAATGAATTCCTTGTATTATGATGATATGTTCCATAATTTGGGTTTTTAATCTAAGTTTAAAACAAAAAAGTTCCTTTCAGATTATAGTGGCTTTCCCCTTTTTAAACTTTTGTTGGATGTTTTCTGAAAATATTTTCTTTTTTTACTGTATACAAACCTATGAGAATTGAATAATCTACTTTTCTGCAAATTAAGCACAAAACAAACAAAAGTAAAACGCAAAAGATAATGGCTGAATCTACGGAATCTAAGGCCACTGAAAGAGGAGGAAGCCATTGATTTGAAAGAAAGATAAGAAACTAAAGTAAATCCAGATTTCAGTTTGGAAAAAAACTCTGAGAAAACAACTTTTAATTTTGAAGAAAATCTCTTAGTCTGATGAAAATGTTTGGTCATGATGATCATCCTTTAATGAAAGGGGGGGGTGGATAGATTTGTGAATAATAATGTCCGGGAAGAATGCCTCTCTTCTCAACCCCAGGAGTTACATTGTAGGAGAAATAAAGTTTCTGATCCCATCTGCAGCGTTTGGTTTGAAAGAACCGCACCCTTTGGTACCGGCTGCTGCCGGACGCTGATAAAAGCCAAACGTTTGGAGATACAAGGAACAGAGAAGCAGAGCTGGTCTGAAGGGGGGGTGATAATTAAATTAATGGACACATGGAAGCAGATCTAACAGAGAAAAAAACACGGGCTGCCTGATTTTAAAGGAAGGGGGGAATTTAATTAAAGTCTATCAGAGATGCCAACTTATCGATCATGCTGGATTCAACTGGTCCCAACTTACTAACCTTCTCTGAGCTCCTGGTCCTCCAGGACGTTGTAAGAAGCGTACTGGTCCACCCCATGCATCCGGAGGATCTGGACCACGGCGTTGCTAAAGCCACACATTGGCTGTGCAGGGGTCCCCTTCATAAATACCACAACCTTGTCCTTCTTCACTATCTCACCAAGGTCCTTGTGGAGGTCCGCCGCGGAGCATAAGAACCGGGCCGAGGCCGCTCGCACGCGTCCGTCGGCTGTCCTGAGAAGGCACGCGGCCGCGCCGGAACGTAAACACCTACCAGTAGATCTAAGTAAACTATTCATGGTGGTTTTGTGAGGTTTTACCAGTTCGTGGCAAATAAACAGCCCGCAACAGGACAAGTTGGGATCTGTTTGAGTGAAACTCACGGGGCAACACAGAGTTCAAGCTTGCTGGGCGGGAGCTAGGTGCTTATTGGATGGCTGTAGGAAGACAAATTCTCATTTGATCTACTATTGGTCGAAGCAAACATCAGTCAAAGCACATTAACGTCAACAAACGTGAGTTGTGTAAGAAAAAACACTCAATGTGACAGATTTTCTATCATAATAATAAACAAGCTCGACTATCGGCAACGGTTGAAATTTTGTGATCTATATTTAATTCCGTAAATACGTGTATTTTAGAAAAATAAACGTCGATCGGGGTCATTTAAGAGCTTCCGGGTTGAGCTGCGCAGAGAGGAAGAACGCTAAAGGTACTTTTGAAAGATGGCGGCGCACACGCAGAAAAATAACAAACCAGGGAAATCTGGGGGGAAAGAGGCTCAGCCGCTTATCCTCCCTAAAACACCCGCTGATGAGCAGCGGCTGAAGCTGGAGCGGCTCATGAGAAACCCCGACAAGCCCGCTCCCATCCCGGAGAGGCCTAAGGAGTGGAACCCTAGGGCACCGCCGGAGTTCGTCCGGGACGTAATGGGCTCCAGCGCCGGTGCAGGCAGCGGTGAGTTTCACGTCTACCGCCACCTCCGCCGCAGAGAGTACCAGAGGCAGGACTTTCTGGACAAAATGGCAGTGAAGCAGGACAAGGATGTGGACTACCTGAAGAAAATAGAGCAGAACAGACGGGCAGCCGAGGAGCGAACAGCGAAGCGAAGGAAGAAGCGGGAAAAGCTAAAGCAGAAGAAACTTCTAGCAAAGAAGGCTAAGATGGAGAACAAAGACAATAAAGAAGGAGATACGGAGTCTGACAGCAGTGGCGAGGAAGAAGGGAAGGAAGAGGGGGGAGAAGAAGAGGAGGAAAAAGAAGATGACGCGGAGACCCCAAGCTTCATTATGGGAAAGAAATGATTGACAGGATTTGGATGTTTACAGAATAACGTTGGGATCTCGGCTTAAATTGATTGTTTTAACATTACAACTGCCTGAACAACACGTGACTGATTTAATTAAAAGTTGGAAAAAGGTCTTGAGTGAATCTGATTCACTATTTACTCCAGTGAACTGAACTAACTGTGGTGTAACTTTTCAAAACTCCTTTAATTTGACTCCGTTTCAACATGGATGTGTTTTAGCTTAAAATACACACCTGATCAAATTGTTAAAAGCTCGAATTAAATGGTGGTTTTTGACTGTTTGCTAATATTGATTCCATTAATAAAAAGCACACATTTTTTTTACTGAAAACATGACCTTTTTGTTTCTTTGCAGTTGGGAGGTTAAAGTGAAAAACTATAGTTAGAATCTTGCTGCACACTGCTGGTCAGCTGGGTTGACATCAGCCGTTCACCTTTTCTAACAACCAGAAAAGCACAATTCTGTAATATGTTGGGCATTTAAATTATTACATTTATTACAAAATAAGACATTTCATAGATACTTATTGGTATGTTTCAGTAGCGCCGATTAGGTTGTGTTCTGCATTAAACTGGTGTTTTAAGTCAAAGTTATATCCAGTGTCTCTGCAGCCTTGTCCTACAGCCCTTGGTGACCTCCATCACCTTTGGGCGCAACAAGGCTGCAGAAAGCAACTCAAAGAATGAATAGGCGTGGCTCCCGCAGGATTGGGAGTTCTACGTGCGATGTTCCTTGGACAGACTCCTGCTTCCCACGGTGGCGTTGGCCAGTCTCGATGGCCGTCGCCTTTCTTGAGGCAGGTAGAGTAAAACCAGGCAGCCAGATATTGTTTGGACCAGGGGAAGCTTTACCTGTCAGACACTGCCTGCTGCCACAAGAGTAGCTTTGCACTCGATTGTCGGGTATTTTCTTGTTGAATCTGTTAATAAAAAAAACATTTCAGCTCTTAAGTCTAAAAAGTTTTTGTTTTTAGTGCCTCTTTCAGCAATAAACTGACATTTCTAGACTAAAATCTGGATGCAGTGGTTTTAAGGACTTCTGTTGTTGCAAGTTAAACATCTGTTTAATGTTTTTATTTGTGTTTTTATTGTTTAACCTTAAATGCAATTTTGTTGACTTTAACCTGAAAATAATGCAAATAAAGACTAAAAAAAAATGTTAGTAATCTTTATGTGCTAATATTTTACATCTATAATATTCTGATTTATTACTTTTAGACTTTTTCACTTATTTTCAAACACTGCACTTTATGTGGATTGTTTGTCTTAACGTTGTGAAAAAAGGACAAGATGGAGACAAACCGTTGTCCAATAGAGATTTTGCTCAGTGTGTGAAACATTGATTCATTCAGTACATAAATTTATGAAAATGAGAATATTTAAAAAAAAAAAAAGGAGAATCAACATCCTATGGCTGGTGCCTACACTGCACCAATTTTATCAGGATTTTCTATTTTCTGATGATAAAATAGATTAAAATATGTTATTAAATTCCCTGTAATGCTTCAAGGAAAGTAACAGTGATAAGTACAAGAATGATATATTTCAGTTTGAAAAATTAGAAATGACACGCAGTCATTCAAATTATTCTTGGGTTCTAGTGGCCTTTATTTTGTGTTATTTTTATTTTATTTTTCCAGCTCTTCTAGATGGAACCCAGAGGTCTGTTAGAGAACATTAAAGAACAAACAGCATCATGAAGACCAAGCAGCACAACAGACGGCAGGGAGAAGTAGTCTAGAGATTTAAGACTGAAAATCTGCTATATTTACATTTTGTGGTTAGAAAGATTCAGTCTGATTTGCAAACAAATCATACAAACTCCAAATCTGTCACCCTTCCCACAACAAGGTTTTCCACAAGTGTTGCAACGGGTCAGCTGAACATAAAAGTTATTAGGAGCTTACAAAACCAGGACTTATAACCTCAAGAGAGAAAACATTTAAAAATGTAAAAAATGATAAATGGCTTCATTTTTGGAGGTGAATATTTATGAATTTTATACATTTAGTAAATCATATCACATCATTCTGACAGAAAAAAAAACCTAAACATCCATATATTTAGCCTAAATCCAGTTGTATTTAGGGTTAAGTCATGTTTTACGTAAAGCAGAAGTGAACCTACTGTGGTTAGCCTGGTGCGGGTTACTGTGTGCGTAAAGAAGACGTCTGTCATGGATCAGTGATCAAATGCAGCAGCCTCAGGAAAACTGAATCAGAACATGAATCTTTTAAACTGATTCATAATGTGTAAAATGGGCTTTCTTCATCAGCTTTAGAAGTTGACATAAACTGGTAGGATAATTGAAATCGAGCATTACACAGGAAACCTCAAGTGTTGCTCTTAAATATTTAAAGACGATAAAGGCTCTAATTCTTTATTTAAACTGTTCCTCTAATGATGGTGATGAAAATAAGGGGAAGAGGATTTCTGCTTCATCTTAACATCTTCCTCTGAGGTGTTGCACCGTTTGTTTTAAATCATTAATGTATAAAACAGACCTCCTTAAGTCCACGTGTTTAAAATGAAAGTAACTATTATTTCACTGATATTTTTCACTTATATGTACAGGAAAAATAAGTACTGGTAATAAACCATTGACAGGATGAAAGGGTCCATCAGAAGGACTGGTGTTTTCCCAGGCTGCTAGATGTGTGATAGTTTTCTACTGGGTGTCTCCACATACACCACTGCTGTCTCCTTTATCTTACACTGCAAAATGTGACATAAAAATAAGTCTCTTAGCACTTGATTTGTGTTGGAAAGTAAAATTATCTGTCAAATGAATAAAAATAAAAAACAATAAAAAAAAAAATCCTTTATTATCTCATCTCAGCTGCTGTACAATCATAATAATTTCCTTATTTTAGGGTCCAAAATGCTAATTTAATTAACTGGCAGATAATTTTACTTACCTGCACTAATTAAGTGCAAATACAAGGATTCCAGGATTTATTTAATCTCTTTTTGGATAACTTTTTGCAGTGTAACAAATCTTCGGAAGCGTAACCATTGATTTGATTTCTTGATTTTTATAGTGGGAGATTCTTTTAAAGTATGTCCAAGAATTTTAAAGGTAAGAATGTTCTCCACTTTTCCCTCATCAAACCTGTGAGTTCTGTAGTAGCGGAGAGCTCATCAGTGTGTCAGTCGCCACATATCCTCCCTGTATGCTGACTCATCTCTGTTGATCAATACCAGCCTTGATGTGTCATATGCAAAATTTGAGTTATTTTCATAAGAGAGAGCTGCAGTCATTAGCGTGTATGTAATATGAAGGAGCTGAAAGCACAGCCTTGGGGTTCTCCTGTGTAAAGTGAGCAACCTAAGGAACCAGTCTCCTCAATCATTCATAAACTGGGATGGCTCGGTATAAATCTTTCTGTCTTACATGTTTTTTTTTTTATATATATATAGCTCCCAATTCTGGTCTTACACAACCATTGCACACAGTCATAACTTCTAGACTCTGGTTTGAAAACAAATGATGTTATTATGTTACTATGGTTACTATCTTAATTAAGCACACCACAGAGTACAAGATTTGTCTACAGATTGGATTCTTTTCATTTTACACATGTTCAAACGCCCACATTTATATCGTAAGAATCTTAAAGAGACGTTTTTTAATATTTCATTGGTTTTACAACAAATTGTAGGAAAACAATAATTTGATATTTCAATGAAAATGAAAGCTTGTTTAATAGGCTGAAACTCCAAGAAGAGTCTTTTTAAACACGCCACTCATTCTAAAGTTTCTTACAAATGTCGTAGGGGAGCTGTCTGATGGCTAATATAATCCTAATCTTTACTAATATAATCCCTAGAAGATATATAGATAAAAACATATCAATGCATCGTTTAAGGAATTTAGAATTTAAATTTTTGTCCCTAACTGTATGTTTACACGTACATGTTAAAAAAAACCCAAACTAGTTTCATCATGACAGATGGCAAACAACTGTAAACATTGAATTTCAAATCCTCCCAAAGAACTGGACTTGGATTTAGGTCTGGACTTTGAATAGACCGTTCTAACGCCATTATATGCTTTGAGCTAAACTGTTTCTCCGTAGCAAACTGTGGATGTTTTATGTTTCAATTAAAGGAGGAAATCCACACTATTCTCAAGCTTTTTGCAGTTCTGTATTTAGCTCTATTCATCTTCTCATAAGCTTCCACGTCCCTGTTTAAGAAAAGCATTCCCCCAGTATGATGCTGCCCCTACCATGTTTTACATGTTTATTCAAGCTGTATTTTCAGCTGCAAAAGTGACTCTATTGTTGAAAAGCAACAATTTATGGATTTTGAACCCGAAGCACAACAACAACAACAAAAGTAGAGGAGCCCATATTCTGGTCCATGTTCTTAAAACAACAAAGTCTGAAATAAAATATATCTGTCCATGCAAATTCTTTATATCCATTTAAAACATGCCCAGACAAAATGTATTTATTTCAGGTCATAAATCCAGGCTAAAATTGTTGTGTAACTGCCTTCTGCCTGGCAGCTCCCAGGCTCTGATGAAATACGGTAAAACCAGGGATTTTTTTTTTATCATAGCATGGAAAGATCCAGGCACATCAGGAAAACACTTCTACAGATGTGACTCTATGGACTGCTGCCTACCAATAGGAGGGAGATTGTTCACCCAGGGGAGGTCTTGCTCCGACTCTGGGGGGAGGTTTCAACATGCTGAGGCAAGCTTTACTGTCTCACTTTGCCTCACCTCAATCCTTCTTTTTGTGAGGAAAACTCGGAGCAGTTCTGATTGCTGCTATTTTTGGCTTTTTTTTAAACCCTGAAATGGATTCTGAGCAGATTGACTGAGAATGCAGGACTTATTGGATTCACAATCTACACCAGCAAAGGTGATTAATGATCACAATGGACATCTGAAAGGTATGGTGGCAAGCTGATGTGTTTTAGTGATCTAGAACATTAGTGGAATACCTCACCTTTGGTCCAAGAACATCCTATAGTTCAGCCAAGTCAGGCTTTGTTTTTCCCTCAATGACTCACCATGTTGTCATTTATTGGAGATTTTCTTTCTCAAAATGGTGTTTTAAAACCATTTATTGCCTTACATCCCACTTCCCATATCCCAGGTAGAAAGAAAGATATCCAGAAGAGAGCCTTTACCAGCTGGATGAATGTGTTCCTGCAGAGAGTAAGGACTCAAACGTTACACTTTCACTTCACTTTTACCCATTTCTCACATAAATACTACCTTTCTGTTTCTTCCTAGCGCCATCCTCCACTTAAAGTGTATGACCTGTTTACTGACATTCAGGATGGCAGTATGCTTATGGCCCTGCTGGAGGAGCTGTCTGGCTGCAAGCTGGTAAGAACTCCTCACATATGGGGAAGCAATTCTGTTTTATACCCAGGGTTACAAAGTCAGTTACAAACTTTAGAGTTTCTTTTTTGTCACTTCAAATTGTATATTTTATTAGAATTTTACATGACATATTTGGGACAAAATACTGCATAATTCTACAAAAAATTGAAAAAAAGGTGGATTTTGAAAAACAGAATGCATCATTTTTTAGGTTCCGGTGTCAGTTTATTGTAAATAGACTCTTTGCAGCAAATACAAGCGGAAGTGTTATGGAGTCTCCCTCTGCTAGCATTGCATATTTGAAGGCTTAAGTATTTGGTCTGTTCTCAAAACAACTCAAACTCAGTCAGTTTGAATAGTGCAAAACTATTAATAGCACTTTTTTTTTTTTTTTACTACACACCATGGCTAAAGTCTTGCCACAGATTGAGGTTTGGACTTCGACTCGGCAAATGCTTCAGTCTAAAACAAACCACATAGCTGCATGTTTTGGGATGTCCTGCAGAATATCCCCTCTTAGGTTTATCATACTCTCACCCTATGTGTTTTTCCATAACTCTGGACTTACTGTCCCACACTATGATGCTGCCACCTCCAATGCTTAATGTTTGCGATGCGGATTTAAACTCTGACTCAGTTAAACAAGATCTTATTCTGCCCCATATTCACTGTGTCCCACGGCTTATTTTCTTACCTTTATTCCAGAGCTTTTAGGGTTCACAATTTTAAGTTTACCTGTGAATAGATTTATTCCACCTGAGATGTAGATCCCTGTAGCTCATCCACAACCACCATCAACCTCTTGACTGCTAATCTGATTAATGCTCTCCAAACTTCTCCCGTCGGTTCAGTAAGGAAGCCATGTTTTGGTTTAAAAGTTATGTCAAACTCTTTATGTTAAAGGATAATAATTAAACAATACTCTGCTGAAATTTTAAGACGGTGGGATATTGTTTTATTTGAACCTATTCCTGCTTAAAACCCCATTCTAAGCTTCCTCCCTGACATGTCTGCTGTTCTCATTGATCTTCATGATGCTGTCTGTTCTGTTCTCTCTCTCTAAACCTATGAGACCTTTATAGAGCAGCTGCAGACTCTACCACCTAAATAGTGGCACCGGATTGTATTTAGGGGTATTAGATTGTGTAAAAGTGCCGGAGATCTGCTTGATTTTTAAAAAGCCCAGCATTTGTAACTTGTGATATAATATTGGGAATCCTTGCTTCCTATGATAGGAAACCCCTCCTGCATTTCTACAGTTCTTCATGTTTACGTTAGCTTTACAGGTTTAGATCTTCATCTCATCGCATTTTCAGACTGAACAACATTTCCAAGGCTCTAGCCTTCCTGGACGACAGACATGTGAGTGTTAGCTCATCAGTTCAATGCCACCCAGTCTGTTGTAACCCACTTATTTACAACTATCTTGTCTTCCAGGTGAGGCTTCTTGATATTGATGCCTCTAGTATTGCTGATGGGATACCTTCTGTCGTTCTCAACCTCATCTGGAACATTATCCTGCACTTCCAGGTGGACAAATTGGTTTCATCTAATGCTGTTATTTACACTATTTTCTCTAACTTTTTTCACTCCTTTCTTTATTATTAAAAACAAACAGGTGAAGGAGGCAACAGGAGGCCTGCAGAGACGTTTGTCCTCTAGCCTGTCCTCCCTTTCGCTGAGTGCTTACCCCTCCACCAGTGACATCTCATCACAGACCAGCGACACTGACTACTCTTGCAACACCCTGCCAAGAAAAGGTAAAAAGGCTGCAAGGGAACCAAAGTACCACAGCAAAGCCATTAAGACTCTCCTGCACTGGGTCCAACGATGCACATCAAAGTGAGTCTGCATGCAAAGTCAATGAGTGGAAGAAAATGTTATTTTGCTACAAAGAAGTTACCAGATGCATGAATGATTGAAGATAGTCGCAAATATGCAGGTTTGGTGTGGTTGTGGATGACTTTGGGGCAAGCTGGAGGAGTGGATTGGCTTTCCTTGCTTTGATTAAGTCCATAAACCCAGACCTGGTCGACCTGAGGGAGAGCTTGTCCAAAGAACCAGAGGAAAACATCCAGAAGGCTTTCATGGTGGCTCATCAGTGTTTGGATGTACCTCCTCTGCTGGAGCCTGAAGGTAACTCCAGAAGAAAGACTTTAAAATAAGACATACATGTATCATAGTTACATTAAAGAAATGTTTATTTTTCCGTTCTAGACGTGATGTGCTCCACACCTGACGAACAGTCCATCATAACGTATGTGTCCATGTTCCTGGGGTTCTGTTCGGTCATAGATGAGGTTAGTGCAGCTTGACCCTTGGAGAAATGTGCTTGATTTTAACTGATGAAATTTGTATAATAGCAACGTTAGCACGAAGCTGCAAACAGAAGAGAGCAGGAAAGCTGGCTTTGCTGAAAGGCTCCAGTTTACATGCAGCTCTCATTTTTTCCAGATTAGTAGACAAATAAAGCACAAGGTAATTTTTGGATTAAGAGATCCTAAGAGAAAAAAGTTTTAGATAATAATCAACACTTATGTACCTCTAGGGTTGTTTAGCTTATTCTTAAAAGAACCACATAACATGAATACACAATGTTGGAATTATACAGGAAGTTATTAATAAAAACAAAGAAATTACACAAAGTAATGTATTATTTTTTTTTAGGGAAATTAGTCATAATTGCAATAACTGCACTGGCAGTAACATGATTTAGATTTAGACTTGGGCTGAAACAATTAATGAAAATAATCGTGATTAATCAATTATTAATATAATCCTCAACTAATTTAGTAATTGATTAATCATTAACTGGATAAAGACTTTGAAATTTGCCTTTAGCTGATAGAACAACCAATTCAGAGCACTAGTTCCACTAAAGTTTTAAAAGTAATATATAGGTAAAAATTTTGCCTTTATGATAAAAAATAAAAAACTTTTCCATTTGTCAATATGCTCAACACAGAATTCCTGAAGTGAAAAAGTTTCACCTGGTTTAAGACCTGTAAAATTTTTCATTAAGGAACCTTTTGCAATCCGATTTTTAAATGATTAATTGAAAAGATAATTGACTGATTTATTAGCAAAATAATCCCATCGGGGGTCTACAAGAAAAAATGTATAAAGAATTCAATGAGGGTTTTGGTGATCAATAAAAAAAGAAAGGAAAAGTGTAAAACACTTTGCAAACAATACAGTTCAGCATAGTTTAAAAACAGCCTCGCTATAGAGAGATTAAAGATTTAAAAGATTTAGAATACTTGCCAAAGTATTTACACCCCTTAATATTTCATGAAATGTTAGCGCAGAGAAGCACATGGTTTATCAGGCTTTTATCTGACAGACTTGACTGAATAATACAGCAACCAAAAAGTGATCCATAGTGATATACACTTTTTTAGGTGTATCCAAAAAGCACAGTGAGGCAGGTCAGGGAGAAAGCTTGGTTAGCTTTTAAAGCGATATCCCAGAGTCTGAACATCTCACTGAGCTCTGGACACTCGATCACCTACAAATTTAAGAGCATGGGACATTTCCCAACCTCCCATGGTAGAGCTATTTTCTTTATTTTGAAATAAAGAATCAGCAAAATGTCAATGTTTTGTGTGCAAAGAGGCATTTCTCTGTGGACATTTGTTTGAAAATATTACCATGTGTCATTTTTCCTTTCACCTTACTAATTATGCGTGTTTATCTGGACCTATTACATAAAATTCAATTAAATACACTAGTTACAGTTTTTGGGGATATTATCTCTAACTGCAGCAAAGTCCATTAAGCAATGAGTTTTACAAGACACTGTTTTGCTAGCTTCATGCTAGCAAGCTATGCGCTAACTATGATAAATTATTCAAGCTGACATGATACTATTTCTGAGGATTATAAGCACATAAACAGTTTATAAATCGGTTTAAATTGCAGCTATTATCAGTGTTTATCTCTGAGGCGACCATAATGGATTTAAGATCAGGGATGCTTCATTTATAGCATTGTGACTCGGGTTGCTAACTCTCCCTTAAATAAAGTGTCCCATATCAAATTAAATTAGTTGTCTAATTTAATTTAGGTTTAATTTAAATGGTTACAAAATCACAGACATAAAGAAAAGGCAAAAATAAATTCAGAATGTTAGAGGGGAAGACAATGTCCGGCTGTTTATAATTTTACAGACATGGAGACCCTAAGTGTGGCAATCTGGTGAATTTAATACTACGGAAGGACGTAGAGAACCTTTCCATTATCAAAAATATCTTCTCCTCATAACTAGAGTGTTGGTTTGACATGTCTCACAATTACAATGTTTGCCATATTGGTTTGAAAAAATGTTTGAGTTCTATACTAGCAGGAAACAAGCTACAACCTTCTGATGATCCTGAGGCGACTCTGTTACTGGGAGGTTTGCCATAAGATCCAACATGGCTGCTGCATATGTTGTGATACTTTACCAGAAGATTATGAATATATTTAATAACTAGAACTGAAAGGTGAAACTAATTAATTGGACATTCAGAATCAAGGGTAAAATCAATGAACGATTATTAGTTAAATTATTATACTGTAATCTGCTTCACTCACCAGGGTTCTTAGGCTTTGAATTAAGGCGCGGCTCCTAGATTGGACTGTTAAGATCTAGTTTCACAGTTTAGTAATTTAGACTAATAGTTATCAGCAGAGTTATTAATCTACAACCAACAAAATGTTTCTGTTCATTCAACTGTCAACCAAAAAGGGTGAATCTGAGTGATCAAGCGTTCACTGTATAAAATAATCACAAAACATCACAGATTAAACAATGATACCTTTTTTAGCTAATAATCCCTACAAACATTAAACACTACTGAAAATAAGCACATGTAAAAAACCCAAATAAAAGGGTTAAAAGGGGTTTTAAGAGTCCGTTAAAGAGTCTGTGAGGAAGGTTCAAGTTTTAAATCTTAATGCATTTAAAGTGTCCTGTAAAAAACAGCAGCAGATAAATGTGAGTAGATGTAAATGCAAAGCTATTAAATGCAGTCAAAAAAGTAAAGTTTCATTGGTTTTACAGTGAAAAAATGAATAATGACTCAGAAATGCATTAAATTGTAATAAGGCTTAAAGAGAATAGGTTAGCTTAGCTGTTTGGTCGGACCGGCTGAAAAAAAGGAGCAGTTAGCAACTCATAAGATGGTCTACAAATATGGCTGGGCATGAGGTAGCTTAGGGCTAAAGTTGCTAGCCAGTCCACTGCAGCATTCAGTTGGTGTTTTGATTCGACACCATCAAAGTTGAAACACAAACACATGCAAAATATCTATTCTACCTTATTTTCCGAACCAAGCAGAACAACTATTAAGCATCCGAAGGAAAGACGTGAAGGATGAATGTCAGTGTTGGCTCCTTACAATGAAAGGGACTTTCAGCTCGGTTTGGTTTGATTCTTTCTGGTTCAGAGGCCCAGTCCTCTGTCCAGTCACTTCATCCAGAAATTTGGATTAATCCGATCCAATAACATGCGGCAACTTTGCACGGCTTTATTCACAGCTTTATTCACAGGACGTCTCCCTTTTAGCTACAGCAGTTAGCGTGTAGCAGTGGTTCGGCCAGGCAGCAGCAGCCTCACAGTTCATCTCCTTGGGCCCAGCTTTTGGTTCTGTAGGTAGTAGCTGTAGATCAACCAGAAAGCTGGGTAGCTCTCTCTCATCTGCTTTGGCAGACGGGTTCACAAACACTGTGTTCAGGAAAAGACAGCTACCATGTCCAGCTCCCTCTGGATTGTAGGAAAGGACAGTCTAACTCAGTCCAGCAAGGTCAGACTCTTCCTTGGAGGAATTTGGCTGCTACTTATGCAGCTTCAGCTGAGGATTGTTGTGTGTCGCCTTCCAGGGTCGTGGGCCGCTGGCTGAATCCCAAACCGCCTGATTAGCACTAACCCTTAACAATCAAGTGTCCCTCCGAATGAAGTCACACTCACAGCTGTGGAAGGCGCCTTGGTTGAAGGCAGAGCCACCTCCCCTTTATAAACTCTGTCGCAGGGATGTGACGTCAGAGGGGAGTTGGTATCATTACATTACTAATACTTGACTTCAACACATGTATAATGACAGAGATATTTGAAATCATTGACATCTCACTAGCATCAGTAGCACATATTACATGTTATTAAATGTACCTTTAGTGTTAAAAATGAATAAGATGCAGAGATGCACATTGTTATTAACTTGTATTGCTACTGGTGATTATTTCAGTTTATTTAAACCAAACTTAAATGCATTGAAGTCTAAGCCAAACAGAGTCAGCTTTTACCAGCCTTGTTTATCTCTGTAAGATGGATGTATAAGTTAAAACAGTTCATAACAAGATGCCTTAAGTTAGAAAAAAGCTTGTACTGGAATCCAAAACTAACTCATGTTGCTGTCCAATCCTGTGATTTCTCTCTCCATCATTACCTTCTTCACATGACAAATCAAAATCAAAAGTACTTCTAAGCATGTAAATGAAAGAAATTCAGCCTTCATGCTAAACTGTGATGGTGGTTTATGTTACAGGATCACATGGCCAATTGTGATTTTCCGGAGATTCCCAGCTTTGGATCTATTGGACCAGTCGGCTTTGGAGGAACCCTTGCTGATGACCCAGAGGCCTGTGCTCTACTCAGAACCTTTGAGACGAGCAGTGAGCAGCAGCTGTGGAAACAATGGTCCAAAACCATCCCCTGTAGCTCCATCAAGAGTGAAACCTCCTTTTCCTCTAATCAAAGAGCGTTAGAGCCGCCCAGTCCACTGGAAGCAGGTGTAGCTAACCAAGAGATCCGATCCTGGATGGAGCGAGGTCATGGTAGGATAAGAGTGCATAAGAGTCTCGTTTCCCAGAGCTCTGAGGAAGGAATCTACACCTTATCAGCACTGGATTCAGATGAGGAGGATGCTTACAGCTACATCCTGGATCTGAATAAAGATGTTTTCCAACCAAATAATCCATCAAAGCGGCAAGTACTAAAAGTAGAGGAAGAAACAGCTGAGGAGATAGAGGAAGAGTCAAAACATCTGGAAACACTTGGGATGTTTAATGGAGGCAGATATAAACAGGGGGACGGTCCTCTCAGTGAGGATACAGACTTTAATCCAGAATCAGCAGACAGAGCTCAGTCTGCGGCTCACAGGAAGTTTGATTTGGACAAGAGCAGAAATGGCCTCAGAGAGACAACAAACAATAGAGCTGTGTTTGCCTTGGAGCCAGAGGCTGAGAGAGGAAGGAGAGAAGACCTCAAGTTCAGGAGAGGAACAAACAGTGACGCATCTATGCCAGAGGAGAGCAACGAAAAGATGCAGAGTGATAGAAAAAGAAAAACACAATGTGGTGTAGCGAAGGCAAGCAGATTCGAAGCAGTTAATGGGAAACATGCTGAGGAAGAGGGAGCTGAGCTCTCTGAAAAATTGGGACATACTAGTGAGAGAACAGCAGGGGGAGATTTGGGAAGATTAAAGGAAGGAAAAGATCTAAAGCAACAGAGCGAGATGGAGGAAGCGAGTGTTGAGGAGACTGAGACAAGAATCCAGGAATGTGTAAAATCAGAAAATTACAAGGATAAAACAGAAAAAAAGGCCGCAGGTGAGGCTGGTTTTAAAAACCGAAATAGAAACATGGCTACAGTTAACAACACAAGCTGTAAAGCTGAACTGAAAATGGAGGAAGCTTGTCACTTGATTAAATCATGTGACTGTGGGCCTGTTCAAACAGAAGATGGGAAGAAACAGAAACCTGTGATCAGGAGACACGAGGATCTGATAGCAAATGACAAAACTTCTCCCAAAAGGCCCCATGATGACATTCATGAAGGAGATAACGGTTGGACCGCGGCATGCAGGCCATCTTCTCAGTCTTTCAGGTACTGATTCATCGGTACACACACCCTTCACCTCTTGATATATACTAAACTCTCTTCTGCCTGATTAATTCAAAGTCTAAATCTCAAACTACTGCAGAGTCTAATCTGTGTGACTGTGGTGTGAAAATACATCACCTCCAAAAGTCAAGAAAACATTACAGAGCTCTAAACCAAGATTCACCCAACACAGAGCAATGACAGCTTTTACAAGGCGGAAAGCATCAAAATACATCTAATATCTGCTGTATGGATGTTGATAATGTAGGATTTAGAAATTATTCAGAAAGTTGAATATTAACACTGCAGGAATTTTTTTTTCCTCATTTCCAAACAAAAATCAACCAATATTAGTAGGTAAGGTTCAAACTAACCTTTTTTCCAACATTGTTCCAATTCCAATTCGCAAAACATAGGAAATACAGTCAGGAGTTCATTGCTTCTGTATTCTGCAAAAGATAGCAGGGGTACATTGTCTGATCAGGAACTGGAACAATATTTATGTCAGTATTCACAGCTTTTACCATGAAGCTTAAAATTGAGCATAATGTTTCCACTAAATGTCCTTTAGATCGGTGGTTCCCTTTTAGAAAGGTTTCAGCACACCTGATTCAAATTAGGGCTCCTCCTCTGCAATCAAGTGCAGAAGAAGCTGTTAATTACCTGTTAAGACAGTCTTTGAATGCTGGGTCATCAAGCACTATAAAAGTAATATATTAAACTGGGTTCTTTAAACTCATTATTTAACTCAAATATGTTTGGGTTCTTATCTTTCTAACTTTATGGATTAGTCCACATTATTGTATATTAAATACAAATATTTTAAATATAGCTAAATAAGGAAACATGAACTTTAATGAGGAAGTATTTGTCCATATTTTGACAAAAGGATCCACCTGGTTGATTGAGTTGACAGTAGGTGTGGCTAACACTGCAATACCATGAGTTAGGTAGCTGTTATATTAAAAAGGACTGTTTATTTGTTACAGTATAGAGAATGTTAACATTTAACAATTGCAGAATTATAGAAGCTAAATACTGCTAAAGAAACTATAATAGGAAGCATAATGGCTCCTTTTCCTACCTCCTTCCTTACTGTGAGCACTATTCAGACAGTACTTATCACTACTCATTACTAGGCCAACACCATCCCTGCAGTGGAGCATCATGGTGGCAGCATTCAATTCAATTATACTTATTGATCCCCAAAGGGAAACTCTGTTTAGGTACAGCTTGTCCACGCAGTGTCCAAGGCCTTGCTGCTCTAAAGGCGTTGGCCTTTCCCTCATGCTCTGGAGAGGTTTTCCAGCTCCAGAAACTCAGGATAGAGGGAAATATGGGTGCAAAAATGCACAGAGACATCTGGGTGGAAACCTGACCCAGAGAGCCCTTTAGCTCAGACTGGGGCAACGACCCAAAGCATACAGCCAAGATCCCAAAGGAGTGGATCAGAACCCCTCTATGAATGTCCAGAGTCCAGACTTTGAATACCCAAATCTGAAAATGGATTCGCACTCTGCAAAAAAACTGAAATCTAAGTAAGTAATTTTTTCTTAAAATAAATGCACTTTTTCTTGAATTGAGCAGGTAAGTGATACACTTTGTCTATAGGATATAACAATTTACATTTAAAATAAAAACAACTGCATATTATTTCAAGTGCATAATATATAATTCTAGCATACATAGTAAAAAACTATAGTAAAAATACTCATTCAATTGGCAGATCCTCTTAATTACTTACTGAAATAAGGGGAACTACACTTATTTTAAGATTGTTTTTACAGTGCAGAGCATTCAACCTCGTGGAGCTTGAGATTTACTGCAAAGACGAACAGTTGAAACCGCCTAGAGATTGGTCTGCTAAGCTTCTGGTATCAAGACTTGAGGCTGTAACTGCTGCAGAAGGTGGATCAAAAAAATATTAAGCAAAGGCTTTAAATGCTTAAATATGTAAAGTTTCTACAATCTAAAAAAAAAAAGAAACTTATTTTGCTTTGTAGTAATGAGGTATTGCTTGAAGAATTTTGAATTCATGAAATACCATTTGGCAAAGGCCTGCAGCATAACTTAATGAGGAAAAAATGCGATGCTGTAAATACTTTCCGGATGCACTGCAATGGTTTGTTTACTGGTATGAAATAGGAGTAAGGGTTGCACTGCGTCAATATTTGGCTATACAATTACAAAGGTGGAAGGTGTCATCTTGGTTGCTTCATTTATATTGAAATAAGGCATCAATTTGGGTTTCAGGTATTGTCTCTGTTTGACAGCTTGGATATAATATTCAACATGAAATATAAAATGCCAAATAGAACACTGCTGTGTTTATTTCTATTCCAGGAATGATGGAGGATTGAGTCTTCGATCTATAGCGGCCGGCTGTAACATAAACCCATTGGAGCTGGAAATACTGCTGCTCCTGTGGATCCTGCTCTACTGCTACCTCATCCTGCCTCAGATGTACAACCAGTCTGCTTGACTCTACATCCTCACATCAGAACAGGCATCATTACGCCGGTTTCCACTAGTGGGTCTAACAATAAGGCTGGCTTGGCTCTCTTTCAGGCCCACTAGATTTCCTTGGTCATAAGAAAGCAATTCAAGATTAAATGTTCAGCTTCCTGTTGACTAATTTCATGGCCTTAACTCTGGCAACCTTTTCAAATCATCTACTTATTTTATAATCTGTTTACTTATATTTGTATTCAGTTTTTTTAAGAGATTTATCTCGCGAAAATATCCAAACACCTGTTTATGAGAGATTTTCCTGAAAGAATTGCTTATTTCAGTTGCTGTTGCTACATTCCACCACAAGGTGGCAGGGCAGCATTACAGCAGCAGCTGAACGCCACAGACTTTCTACACATCTTCTGCTTTCATGCTCAGCATCAGACATGACCTGCTGTTTAGTCGTAAGGCCTGAGATTGTTCTGATAAATATTCAGTGAGCAAAACGACATTTGGAAGCTGCCCCGGAGGCATGTTTAAAGTATACAGTTCCTCTCAGGTTCAATGTGATAATTAAAGCTTTTTTATTAAAAGAAGCTTATTTTTTAGACATCTCTGTCAAAAGGATTTAAATAGAGTATAGAATATGAAATATATATGAAATAAATCTGTTTTAGGTGCCTCTCATTTGTCACCATGTAGAAACAATATAATATATCCAGAACTGTTCAGGTGTGCCATCCATTATTGTAGTTGCTTCTGAGTTAATGACTTTTTAAAACAATGCAATTGAAACTGTTTTTCCTCTGAGACGTTCTGTCACACTTTTTCATCTCTATGTTGTGATGGAAACACAGTGAATTAACTTCAAAGGTACACAGGCTTGATAAAAATGTATCCACCGGCACTATAGAAATAAATGTCATCGTATTCACTGCTTTTCTCTCAGGTTTTACATTTTTAGCAACCAAACTTAAGTATACAGCCTTCTTCTTATTATCACAGCAACAGATCAACTCAAAAATAATGAGGATTTCACACTAAATCAAATAAAGTTTCACTTTCCAGCATTTTTTCATGGTTTATGACTTTTTTTGTGAACCTAAGCAGTTTATAACTTTAAGCTCATACCACCTTAAAGTGAGGTTGTTTTGGCTTTATCTAAAGACAAAGGAGATAAGTTTTGCTCCCCTGCCTCCCAGCATGTTGGCAGCAGCTAGGAGGACATTGAGCACCAAAAGGTGATGAGTGTTTGTTTCTTTATGTTCAATTAAAAGAAGTCAGGTTTGTATTCACGCCAAAAGTAAACCAAACGAGTCCTTTTGGAGACCACTTCAGTTAGTGGATGTGAGTCTGATTGTTTGGGCTGCAGCAGGATTCACTTGAGTGTTGATTGATACCTGAAAAAAAATATTTGGACCAAGATGTAGGAGATGAATCGTGGAGTTTCCTAAACTCTACTGGAACTTAAACTGGAACCACATCCTTTAGTCAGATTGGACCAAGACTGAGATTTTCTACAACAAGCATTCATGATTCTTTTAGTATGACGCCTGCTTTTAAGAACAACTGAAGATCTGCAGAATTGTGGGCCTCTTTCGTTTTCCTGGGAGTATTACAAACCTTTTACAAAACCAATATATTTAAAGAAAAATCTAAATCTAAACTCTATAAATAAACAGAAAATAAGTTGTCTTTGCATCTATATTTATCCCGTGGTATAAATCAGCTTTGCTCACTAATAACAAACAAAATGCTCACCTGATCCGTCACCGCTCACTGTGCTCACATTTCTAACTCCTGACTTGCTTATGTCTGAGGGAGATTTCTTTATGGTTCATTGCATCTGAAGTGAAAAACCAGGTAGAATAATGTTGTTTTTCTGACATTCCTATGCAGGTCTGGACCAAGTCTGCAAAATTGGATTTTGTGTCACCAATAATATTGTTTCCTGCAATCGATAATTGACTGATCAGATCACTCACACATCCATTATAAACCCACTGCAGCTCTGGAAGTACTGTCCTATTTATAGCATCATCTAGTGTCAATAATAGCAATGAAATCGACTAGTATGTAGTTTATTTACAGCAACTATGTGTGGTTTATAGTTTTGGTTCCAACTGCTACAGCGATCTGCTTGTAAAAATTGTAGCGCAAGATCAAATAAATAGAAAATATAAAGCATGTTTCTTAAATAACAGAAAAAAAGTTAAGTAAAACCATAAAGAATTTGAAATGAAATTTGAAGCTGGATAATTATCCTAAATATAAACTAGCTTTGTCCACGCGTTTAACCTTTTCATGTTACACTGCAAAGACATTATTGACGTGACTGAAAGAGGTCAGATTGCCAACTTTGTTATTACTAATCACTGCCAAACCCACTCAATCATTCTTCTACCAGGAAAGGTCTCAGGTAGTTCTTTATTGATTGTTTTTGGAAAAATGCCAGTCTGCAGATGCAACGCTTGCAAGAAGGGTGCAGATCGTCCTCATAGCTAGCTAAAGCTTTGGGTTGGAAATTAGGTCATCTAAGCTTTAGGATTTCTGCAAGCTTTTCCATTTCTGAAGCTGGTTTACATCACTGTCAAACTGTTTCCCACAGATAAAATTGTCTGAGAAGTTTACACTGGTCCTTCCTTGTTCGTGTGTCAATCTGATCAAAAGACCAATGTTTTTGTATAGTTTTTTTTATTTATAAGTAAAGATTCCTACATGATTATAGACGCAGTGATGAAGGAACATTTCTAATGCTTTTCCAGTAGACTGAAATAAACAACAGAATCTATTTTTATGCTGTTGGTTATTTTGCAAAG
Organism: Jordanella pulchra; assembly: GCA_034780135.1. Classification (NCBI taxonomy): domain Eukaryota; kingdom Metazoa; phylum Chordata; class Actinopteri; order Cyprinodontiformes; family Cyprinodontidae; genus Jordanella; species Jordanella pulchra. Next base: position 15,083 of record JAUZNJ010032499.1, on the reverse strand, counting down.
TTTTCCCTGAATAAAAATAAAAATTCAGATCTGGACTTTTGTATTTTTTTTTTATTAATATTGCTCTATCTTAAAGATTTTTGCTTAACAGTTTGGGATTCAGATCTCAGCCCATTCATAGATTCTCTCTGGATTATGGCTTCCTCTGATACCTAACAAAATTAAATATTAATTTTCTCTAACCTGCCCTTAGAAATGAGTATGTATGCATGGCTGGTTGACCTATTTGTTGCCCAGTAACCCGTTCAGGGCTTAACCCATCCCTCTCTAAATGATATAAAGAGAACTGTTAAGGCAGTATAGAAAATGAATGAACAGATATATTCTTACACAGCTCTACCAGGAGTAACAATAAATATGTCCACCTTATTAAATGTAGAAAGATTTTGTGATAAACTGAAAAAAACATATAAATCTTTACAGACCTTAATGGAATACAACTGTATGTGTGCAGAGACAGTTCATGAAAACAATGGTTGCATAACTGTCCAAAATTCATGTTGATTGGGAAGAAATACCAAGGGGAGCTAGCATGACCTGTTCTCAGGGTCCACTAAATGCACATTTATTTACTGGTGTGATTCTGAGAAACTGAAAACAGGCTGCAACTGTTTGCTCAAATCAGCCCAAAGGTCAAAATCTCAGCTCCAGAGATCAATATGGTTTCAACAACAGCCTCCCCCGCACTGATCCAACGCCGCTCCCCCAAAGCTGGACAGTGGCCTGTCTTTTGCCCAATTGGGCCCTGGTTGTGAGCAGAGAAGCTAAGATGCCTGTGTGGTGTAGTTTAGCCTGTATTGCTGTTCTAGGATTGCTAAGTGGCTCCTCAGGACTCATGTCAGCTCTGTCACACACTGAGAAGCTCCTCGGCAGGCCTGTACGACGGGATGTGAAGGCCATCCTGCAGAATCAGCTGAACACATCGGCCCTGAACGCAGCCCTGGCCTTTGAACCTTACCGAGACCTGACCGCTAGAAGTGCTGTGGAGCAGCAGGACAATGTCTTGTTCTCACCTTTGGGGCTGGCATCAGCCCTGGCTCTGCTGTGCCGAGTCTCTGAGCCAGAGAGTCGGAGGCAGGCCCTGCAGGTCCTGGGGGTTACGGACAGCACGTCACAGAAGAGCTTTGAGGCCACCATATCGGCTCTAGCGGATCTGCAACACCACCTCGCCTTCAGGGAGGGTGAAGGTGGTCACCAGAAGGAGCAATCTGAGGCTGCAGCGGGGGCCGAAGCTTCTGTTGGTAGTAATGAATCACAGGGCGAAGCAGGAAACAGTTCTGATGTAAATAATGGAGCAGAGGGGAGGAGAGAAACAGAGGATGGCTCCAAGTCTAGGAGTCAGTTACGAGTACAGAGCAACCTTCATGTTGATGGAAAACCCTCTGTAGACTTTGAAGGCTTTTTATTCCGACTGCAGCATCCTGAACAACCTGAGCCGAACCTCAGCTTTGAGACATTGATGACAGATCTGCAAGATTCAGACAAACTTAACCTCAACAGTTTTGTGTATTTCAAAGGTAGCTGCTTGTTCTGTAGGAATAATAGAAATAATTGGGTTTGTTATAGTAGTGCAACTCAAATTATAACATAGAGATTACATGCATGCTTTACACACAGAGTGACAATAGTTAGTGTGCTTTTTTAATTGATTCTGGTGGTGATGGCTTATATCTAATAAAATTAGAAGACAAAAAAGAATCTTTAATACGGACATTTTATTTCAAGTTAAATGATTATGAAAAAAAATGATGTGTTGCTTTATTGAGACTTTTTAAGAGAAGACCAACAGTCAAGACACAAACCGTCTTTGCTAAAGATGTTGGCTGTTCTCAGACATATGAATCCAAGAATATCAATGGGAGATTTTGTGGAAGGAAAAAGTTTAGTAAAAAAAAGCTGATTCAAATGTTTGAGAAGATTTATGAGTCAGAAATGTAGGATTCACTTTGTGTTACACCTCTTCAAAAACAACAACACTTTCAAATGTCATCTAAAGCAAACAAGACAGGAACGTTAGCAGTTTACTTGATCAAAAGAATGTAGGGACAACATCCAAGCTGCTTTAGATCCAGTTATAAAGTTTGGTGATTTGCAGAGTCGGTGCATCTACTAGTGTTGGCTGTTTCATCAAGTCAAAGCTCAGCTCCACCACCTGACAGAACCACTTCTCTACAGTTTGCTGACAAACATTAAAAGCCATGCAATCATTGTACTTCAATGACTAGCAAACTATCTTCACCTAAAACGTATCAAAGAATCTATGGAGGATAGTCTAGATAAAGACGAAAGCAATCAGCAACCTGAGCTTCCTGAATACTTCAGCAGAACCATATCCCCCATCATGCAACGCTGTACGGAGGCTATAATTCATTCAATGGATGTATTTTCCAGTAAGCTACATTTCTGTAACAAAAAAAAACTTTTTAAAACTTTCTGATATTATTCAGAATTACTTCATTTCATTTGATGGGAGCCAGAATCACCACCACACAAATGAATGCTTCACTATGTGTGTAATGAACCTGTGTTTGAGTTTTTATTGGATTTTATACTGAAAAGCAGCTTTTATTTAAATGTCTTGTATAAATCCTTTGAACAGAAGAGAAAACCCATTTTAAAGACAATTCAGGGAAACGTGAATGAAAAGGATTTTGACACAAATTACATGATGTTTAGTAAGTATGATAATATATCTTTATTGTATCTGTGTGCAAGAACAAAGAACAACTGAGCATCTGCTTTCTCATTAGCTCTAGTTTTTATGTCCTCCTATAACATTTGGTGGTCATAAATCTACACAGCAGGATGTTTTTATAGGTCTGCAACTTCTGCCTTTGCCATTTTACTGTCATATTTCATCCATAACGTGCTCTTCCTATTAATTAACCATAAATCAGGTCAACAGCCTTTTGAAAGTCGGCATACAGTCCTGCGGAGCTTCCAGCTCAACGCTACGACCTCGGTGGAGGTTGACATGATGTTCCTGGATGACTCCTCTGAGGTGATGATGCTGTACGACACCAACTGCTCTGCCACGGTGGTACGGCTGGCCTTCACAGAGCGGCTGGCCTCGCTGCTGCTGCTGCCTAAAGGGAGGATTCACCCACTGGAGAACTGCCTCTCTGATAACCGCATGAGGTTTTGGCTCAGCAACTTGAAGCCAGGGTAGGTGGAAAAGGCCGGGGGTCAGACCAGGGTCGGGGGAACTCAGAAACCAGGAAGTAACCAAAGGCTACACACAACACCGAAATAGTTCAGCATCTCATTGTAGTTTAGAGAGCACTGATTCTGCTTTTGTTTTTCTTTTTTTGTTGATTGCCCTGAATTTAGCTCCAACCCTGTTCTCTTTAACTTCCCAAAGCTTTCCAGTCCCTAATGATGAAAAACACCCCACAGCATGATACTGCCACCACTAAGATGGTATGTTCAGGGTGCATTTTGCATGTTGGCCAAAACTGTAAACAAATACTGCAAATAGGAAACTATGACTTTTTACTAATTACATCCAAGCTTTGTTTATATTGTTTTTTTTTTAAGCGTATTCGGGTAAAGACAAGTGCAACTCTTTTTAGACTTTATTTCCCAAAATGAAACAAATTGTAAACAATTTCTTCATCTACCTCACTATGATGCCCTAAAATGCTTGTAAAAAATATGGACTGCTGCTTCTCTATTACCTCAGTGCTGCACATCTGTGTTTTCTTTGAATAAACCCCAGAAGAAACAATTTCATAGAAACATAATATACCATCAGAAATTGTATAACAAATATATAAGCTGTGCAAAATGCAGCACAGCCCCACAATACTAGGGAGCATCTTTTTATAATGAATTTGTCTTTTTATATATAATTGTGTATGTTTCTGTCAAGGGCACACAAAAAAATCCAATAGATTTAGCTGTTTTTTTTTGTTATTGTTGCTACAAACAGAAGGATGAGGGGGAAAGCCAAAATCAGTGCAATTGATTTCAAAAAAGAGGAATTCAGTCATGTCACTATGGGGATTGCTGGGTTAATTTATCAACCGTCTCAGAGATGCTTCATGAACAGTCTCTGCGCTTTATCCATCTCATACTTTACAGTTACATACACTGAATACATTGTGTAAAGTTTTAATGAAAATGAAAAGTGTTTTAAACTATTTATCTACAAAATATTAGGAGGCTAAAAAGGAAGTGATCTTATGTAAAGCTAGAAAAGCACTCGGAGAGCGCAGACCTCCGCCAAGCAGCTCTTTCCCCCGACATGACCTCCACTTTCACGCCGGACCCAAATCATTACCAAAGAAATTCCTGTATCTGGATCACCACCAAACGTTAGTGGATTGGTCCTTAGCCCACGACGTACCTTTGGTAACTTTACAGAAAAAGTTATGGACGGATTTCGCTTCGCCTCACGCGAAGCAAAGTTGAATGCAATTATAAATATAATCCCACCTTTTCATGTTGGAAGCTTGAATCTACAAGTGAAACTAAAGTCATGACCTATTTTCTGATTAGTTTAATTTATTCTATCTTGACCTACAGATACATTTTTTATTCCAGAGAATAATAAAAAAAAAAAGATTTTCTACAATATCCTTTTTTTGTTCAGAAACGTATAAACTGGTTTTTGGACTTTTGAAGACAAACGGTATGAAAGTAGCATGAATTGTATGTGTAAAGGTTCCTGGTGAGTTAATTTGCTGCACTCCACCACCAGAAGGCTCTCAGTAGCCTCAACATCCCCTATATTTCTAGTGCTACTGGTAAAGCCATTTTACATGCTGAACAAAAAACAAACACAGCTCTTTCATCTCAGCAGCTGAAATGGGTGAAATTTCTACTTTAGTCTCAAGTAGTCAGTTGCCTGCTCCCCCCCCCCAAAGGCATGATGAATGAAGCCGAGACCATTCTAAATGAGCATTAATTACTCTTCTCTCTACATAAGCCTGTTAAAGCAATCAGTGCCGCTTGCACGGGTTGTAACGAGACCTCTAACAGCGGATCCATTAACACTTTGATTGTTGTTTTCACAGGAGGGCAGAGATCCGTTTTCCAAAGTTTCGGCTGAGAAAATCGTACAATTTGGAGAGTATCCTGAGAAATGCTGGGATGTCGTCGCTTTTCTTACATGCAGGCAACTTCTCCTGGACACAAGAGAAGAGGAAACTGACACTCCATGAGGTTGAGGAGAATTCATTGTGGAATAGTTGAGCATGAAATACTCTATGATAAACTCGCCCCCATTGAACAGATGGTCTTTGTGTTTCTTTACTTCCAGGCCCTTCATGAGGTCCTGCTGGAGGTGGAGGAGTCCGGATCCAGAGAGATGACTCAAACGGATGCTCCGCTTGACTTCAGTGTTCCTCAAAGGATCACCTTTGACAGACCGTTTATACTCATCATTTACGATCGTCTGACTGGGCTTGTGCTGCTCATTGGCAGGATTACTGATCCCACAAATGTCTAGATACAAGAAAGTGCCCTCTTCTCTCTGTCTTTGTTTTTCCATGTTTACCAACGAAACAGGATAGTTTGACTTCCAGCAGGGTTGCATGTCGTAAGAGGATAAAGTAACATTTCTAGTGCGTTCAGAGAAGTGAGTGCATATTGATTTTCAAACATTATGAGAAGATTCATGGTTTATTTCTCTATTCTCTCAAAATGATGAAAAGACATTCAAATAGCTGCAATTTATCCCTGTGACTGAATCACTGCTATCTGGTAAAAACATAAAACATTCTTTCTTCCATTACAAAAGCATTTTCTCTGTTGTCTTTTTCCACTCTGTAGCCCATTTCCTCCCTTAACATCTCTTTATCTTCTTAGGCAATTATCGGGAAATTGCTTTGCAAGTGTATCTAGGCTCATTCGCCGACACAAAACAGCAAAGGCTGCTGAAATAGTGTCACATTTTAGTGGCTTCCTGCAGCTTTTCGCCTCAGTCAGGCAGCCATGTGGCAACGCCGCATTGATATTTACCTCCCTGAAGAGATGATGAATAGAGGATAGTTTGATGAAAAGGACGGCAGATCCATCATAACTAACACAAATGTCGGCCTATTAATCAGCGAGGCTTTTCACTGATTCGTGGAAAGACTGTGGATCAAGAGCCATAAGGAACCTGTTCCTTATACAGGGACTGCTTACATGTTCAACCTGAGGCAAATGCCGCCATTTCAAATCATCCCTAAAACTTATTTCATCTTTTCTCTCTTGCCTTTTAAAGTGGTGCTTGTAAAGTTTTCCTCTGAATATTTTAAAACACTTTTAAATGAGTTCAAAACTCGATCCCTTAACAGAAATAAATTCTTTAAAGCTTCATACCATTTTCTCTCCTTCACCACAGCATAAAGCGTTCCTTGAATTTAATTTTTACTGCTTTACTGTATTATCTGCTGCTTAAAAAAGATGATACATGTCCCACTGCTCCAAAATGTATGTCATGTAAATGTACGGTCATGTGAAAAAATGAACATCACCATAAATTATCTAGTGTGTTAATAAGGAATTTTCACATACTGATGTCTAAGCTCGTTTTTTAAGTCATCTGGATAAGAATTTCTTGGACAAAAAAAACAAAACAAAAGAAACTAGAAAAGCACTCTGAGAGCGCAGACAGCAAATTTTGCCCCATATTGTAACTTAAACCTATAACTAAAACTAGCGCATGATCTGGATAATTATGAAATTTTAATGAATTGTTCCTTGGCATGTGGCGCACGTCTGGTAGTACATTCTTTAAGATATGTGACTGCAGCCTTTGGTGTCTGTTATGCTCTCACATTCACTCGCTCTACACTCTCCTCTCTTTCTTTGATCAGCAGATCGAGAGTTAGAATGAGGCCTTTTTCCTGTGTTTTGTATTCTTTGTCTTCATTTTAATATCCTCTGGACTTTTTGAATCTGATGCTGAAGCTGTCACCACTCACTGCTGCCTCCCTCTGGTTTTGGGCAAACTGCTTGTTACGCCGAATAATGAAGAAGAAGCCTTTAAAAAAAGTCCTGCATCCAGATCGTGATCCAGATGGACACCAAAATTAAATGGATTGTTCCTTGGATCTTTGATAAAACTTTCATTAAAACTCTCCTAAAAACATGGAATCAGTGGCGGTTCTAGACCATATTTATTAGAGGGGCCACGGTGGGGCCAGTGTGTTTCCATGGGGGCACAGAAAAGCATAAAACAAAAATCAGGACAATAGTTTAACAATTAAAATATATTAAGATCATTTATTTTATTTAAACTTTTATCTTGTTCCAACTACAAATTTGTATTTTGGTTTAAAAATGTTAATTTTATTTACCTAAAAGTAAAAATGTCCCTTACCATGGAGCTAAATAAATATATCCTAAAAGACCAAATAAAGCTATTCTTTGGAGTATAAGACTACTCAATGTACATTCATAATTCAGGAATATTACATATTTTTACTGAATGTAAGTGAAAATTATACATTTTATTCAAATAAGAATTGGAACAGAAATAAAACTGATAAATTCAACTGTTACAAATGAGAGTATATATATATTTTTAAAATTGTTGAAATAACATTTAATAGATGAAAACTGTGAATCTATCTAAATATAACTGAAGCTATGACCTTAATTTTTGTATCTTAACTAAAACTGATCAGTTACTATGTGTGCCATCACTGTTAAAACTTTCTTTTAGTATTATGTCTTCAGTACAGGGGCCATAACCAGGACCAACAGGGGCCAGAAGCAGTTATCTTAGCCTTTTCCTTAATTCACAGTCACTCCTTGGTGGACTTATTATTTGGTTTGATGTCATTGTTTTCTTTTCAGGCTCCACTTCTTTCATAGATTGTCTCCCCCTCATTTTTTTAAATGCCATAAATTTCGTAAATCATGAGGGATTTTACAAGGGCAAGCTGGTCATGTCCAGCAAAATAAGCCTAAACCATAAATTTCACTGTTCTTTTGTTTGAATAATGTATTTGATGACGAGATAATTATATTATTGGTTTCTCTATACAGAGCATAATTTATTAACATGTTCTCTGGCAAGCTTTTGTTCTGCCTTAATGTCTTTTTAGAGAGTTCGAGAGTCCAATGTAAATTTTTCAGTGTGCATTTGTCTGTTATTATCCATCTATACATAAGCAATAAGGGCAATGTTCTGTAGGTTCTATAAGGATTTCTATTTCTAAAATAAGTTTCATACATTAATGAGAAGTAAAATCAGAGACCTGTTTTGTTTTGTTAAGTAGGTCCATCATAATTATAAGTGGAATTCTGATGTTTTTGGCAAATTCTATTTAATAATTGCAAGCAGTATATCATCATATTATCAAAATAATTCTTCACATTTTGATAGAGCATCAATGGGCATTTCTGATGGTGCAGATAAATGTTGATCTCTTCTTTTTTTATGCTAATTGCTACAATTTCAGGTGATTTATTCTGCCTCATGGCTCCTGATAACTAGGATTGGCCTAACTGTTAGCATTGGGCCAAATGATAAAGGACTCTTAATAAGTCACATAGTCAGTTGCCCAACTTGATTTTGGAAACTTGGAAATACTATAAAGAGCAGTTAATAGAAAACAAGCTATTGCTAGATGTGCTCTAATCAAATTTCTATGTGCATGTCCCCTTCTTGCTCCTGCTGGTTGGGTAAACCAGCTTATGGTTATTCTGCCACACTGCATCACATGTTATCTCACTTTAGACACCAAGATCATTTCTTATGTTGTAATTGGTTAGGGGCCAAAGAGGTAACAATTCAACTACACTTACCTACACAAAATTAAAATTATAATAAGCGCATTTTTCATGAATTGAGCAGGTAAGTGAGACACTTTTCCAATGGAATAAGATAAATTGGAAAAAAACATGAACTCTTATTTCAAAAGCATAATAATATAAAGTTATTTTAAGGGTCAAAATACTAATTCCATTCGCAGATCGTCTTATTAACCTACTCAAATTAAGGATAAATACAATTATTTCAATAAATATCTGACTCATATTTAGATAGTTGCAGTTTATGGCGCTATTTAAAGATATGCCACAACTCGCCACACATCCAGGAGTGTTTTGTGCAGTTTTGGGCTCTTTAGGCTTGTGAAAAAGAAAAAAAAACCCAATATGTTTCTCTTGGTTTAAAGTAGGATCTTTATTTTTTTGTAATGCCATGTGAGTCACGTCATGACATGCTTCATTTAAAAATGAAGTGTTTCAGTATAATCGGTGGAGGCAGTGTGAGACTTTCCAACCCATCATAATGCTGTGGTACCGTTTTAAATTTACTTAGTCCTTGACCTGTTTTGAATGGTGTGCCCACAAGGCAAGTTGGTAAATATATGCTTGTAGTTTTACTTCTCACTCTTTTTGATAAAAATAAAGCAGCACAAATTTAAATGTACACTTTTTTCATGTTTTATGTATACATACTGTATATCACCCTAGAACAGGGATGGGCAATCCTGGTCCTCGAGGGCCGGTGTCCTGCAACTTTTAAAATGTATCTCTACTTCAACACACCTGAGTCAAATAATAAGGTCATTAGCAGGACTCTGAGGAGAACCTGACTGCACTTGGGAGGTGATTCAGCTGTTGGATTCAGGTATGTTGGACCAGGGAGACATTTAAGAATTGCAAGACACCGGCCCTTGAGGACCAGGATTGCCCACCCCTGCCCTAGAACATGTATGTATCAGCATTGAAACATTGTGAGACAGGCTCCTTATCTGCTCCTGTGTGTTGCATCAGTCAGATAGCAAAGGACAGAGACTGGGCAGACTGATTTTTAGTTAATTTTTGACCAAACTATCAGCTGTTTTTCTGAGCTCCTCTATAAAAACTGGAAATCTCTCATGTGCCTTTTGCAGCACAGAAGCTAGTAAAGGTGAGCAAGTTACTTTATGATGAGGATTTTTATTTATCACCAGTACAACTAGACTGATCTTAAAAGCACCTTTTGCTCAGCTTTGGTTCATTACTGTTGTAATGATGATATTGATAAATGACTTGCTTGTTAATTGGAGTAATGATTTTCCTCATAAACAGCAGTGCCTTCTTTCTATGTTTAATGTAACTGATTTGATTTTTTTTCCCTCCCAGGTTCTAAGATGCGTAGCTTTGTTGCTAGATGTGCTCTGGCAGCCCTGCTGCTGGCTGTGGTCCAAGCTGATCACCACCACCACCACAGCCATGAGGACAACATGAGCTGCCATGTTCTTTCCCCTCTTAATGCCGACTTTGCTTTTGCCCTCTACAAACACGTGAATCGCAGAGCCGGTCCTGGAAAGAACATCTTCATGTCACCTCTGGGCCTCTCCTCTGCTCTGTCCACGCTGTCCACAGGGGCCCGGGGTAAGACCCATGAACAGCTGTTCACCAGCCTGGGTTACAGCAGCTTGGACCAGGCACGGGTCAATGAAGCCTACAACCATCTTTTCCAAATGCTTGGCCAGAGCCAGGAGGAGCAGAAGCTGGATCTTGGGAACTCTATTGCCGTACGCACTGGTTTCAACCCTTTGCAGACATATCTGAATGACGTTAAGAACAACTATCGTGGTGAAGTCCTCAACATTGACTTCTCCAATCCCTCCGAGGCTGTAGCTCAGATCAACAGTCACATCGCTGGAAAAACCCAAGATAAGATCAAGGATATGGTGAAGGACTTGGACCCTACCACAGCCATGATTCTGATCAACTATGTTTACTTTAGAGGTAAGTCTCCAAATCAGCGTCCATTAGGGAATGATGCTTGGCAACTGAGACTAAATGTTACGACATAGGGCATCCCAGAGACACACCGAGCAAACAACCATGCACCCCCACACAAACTCATACCTGAGGGCAGTTTATAAGAACCAAATCCATAGGAGCACACTTGCTCTAAAATGTTTGCATTGCTCCCATGTACCTTTGTTGCATCCCACAGGACAATGGGAAAAGCCCTTCAACAAAAACCTAACAGCAAAGGCAGAGTTCCACGTGGATGAAAACACCAAAGTTGAGGTGGACATGATGAAGAAGATGGGGCGCTTTGATTACTATGATGATAACGAAAACCACAGCACCATCATCTCCCTTCCCTACAAGGGTAACACCTCCATGATGATTGTTTTGCCTGATGAAAACAAGATGGAGGTAGTTGAGGGCTTCATCGACAAGAACTACTTAAGACACTGGCATGACAGTCTCTACAAGAAGTAAGAATACTTCCTCTAAAATCAATGCCATCTGTTTGTCTTGGAAATGGAAAACATGGTGTTGAAAAAGGTCAAATGACAAAATGTCTTGTTTTGCATAATTCATTATTGTTGTTTTCCCCACAGCAACCTGAACCTTTTAATGCCAAAATTCTCCATATCTGTTCCCACTTCAATGGATGAAATTCTAAAGGAAATGGGAGTGACAGAGGCTTACAGTGATGACGCTGATTTCTCCGGCATGTCCGAGGTCAAGCTAAAAGTCTCAAAGGTAGGTCATCTGCCCCATAGAAAAACGAACAAAAAAAAGCACTTTATAAATCAGAACACAGCTTTAAACTTTTCCTATTACCCTGCAGGTATCGCATCAGGCTGTACTGAGCGTCGATGAAACGGGCACAGAAGCAGCCGCTGCCACCACCATTGAAATCATGCCAATGAGCCTGCCCACTGAAGTGAATCTCAACCGACCCTTCCTGGTCTTCATTACCGAGCACTCGACGAGGAGCATCATCTTTGCGGGCAGGATCAGCAACCCCACAGCTGCGTGAAGACTGGTGTGATGGGTAGACCCCTAATATGCTGATTGAACTTCAGCGGCTTCAGGACATTCATCCATCATCCTTAACACTAGTTACTAGTGTGATATTAAGTGGACTGAATAAATGACAAGTAGAGGGGGTGAATGAGACAACAGACCTATCTACAAGTAACAGAAATGTGCTTCCATTAATCCGTCTGTCACCATTAAACATTTGGGGCTATCTGTCATCTGTCTTGGCTGATTAATTTCTTTCTCTATCATGATTGATATTCTCCCATTGACTGTTTCAAGTGATGAATTAAGGACCAAAACATCTGCCAACACATCATTTGCAGCATCCACTAACACATGAAAAGAACTTGGTATGACACTATTTGTTGTTTTAACTATTCTTAATGTGAACACAAATAAAGACTTGGTTTAAAAAAAAAAAAAAAATCAGAATTTTTGTTTTATTTTAAGTCTGATTCATTTTCTTCAAACGTTGTGTGCTTTACAAATGAAGTATTGCAAACTCATTTGGACTGAGAGGAAACTTGATTTTTTTTTTTTTTCTGGGGAACAAAACAGAGAGCAGACAAATTTCCATTGTGAGCAATGTCCGATCTTGTTGTGCACAAGAGGTCTGAAAATGGACAAAGATTTATTGACTTCCTCTTTATCCACCACTCCGTCAACCAGAGTGCTGATGCTGTCTGATAAACAAACGCGGATAGAAAATCTGTGTACCCTGATTGTCCATGTGGTATTGCTTTGTAATGATTTTTCCCCTCTCACAGTCTAGCTTGTGTGCACAGAGTGTTTGCTCTTTTTTAATAAACATCTGTCAGAAACACCACACTCCTCATTTATTGGCACCTGAACAACAAAAAAGATGTTTTGCCAAATCTCAAGTTGATACAAAAATTACTGCAATTTTTTTTTTTTTTTTAAGTTTTGGTGGTAATTTATTTTTTCCTTTTTTAAAATCTGCAACAAAAATCAATACAACCCATGTAAAATTGTCAGATCAAAGTGATATGTTTTATCACTTTGATTTTTTCAAACTGAGGGAGCAGAGATAAGTTAGCTCCACCAGATTTAAAGTTGCAGTGCAGCAGTCGCTGCACTTGATGCGATGCTCAGGGGTAAAGCCAGGCACCAGCTTGTTGTCTGTTTTATAACCATCTGCCTCAAGCTCCCTCAAACCTGGAACTGTGACCTTTTTCCATTTTGTTGTCAAACGTTACATTTTTTTAGTGCTTTCTACAATATCACATAACTTTTCTTATATTTTTAGATCTCTTTTACATCTCTTAGGTCACCAACAGTATTTCTGCTAATGGACTTTCTACTTAAATTTGAAAATAAATAAATAAATGTACAGTATTATCCAAATCTTGTTTTAAATCCATAAAACATACCTTTTAATCATAAGTGTGTATTTTTTTAAGCCTATATATGTTCAACCACGTGAGATATATGTGGCTTTTAAAAGAACTTTAACTTTCGGTATCAAAAGAGCCTCTTGATGTTGTGTGCAAGGAACAATGGTGTGTTCGAAAAACAAGAAAGTGACATGGAGGCCTATTTTTGGCCATTTGAATCAGCTAAATATGACCAAAGAAGAAATAAAAAAGAGGGAAACTGAGTACAAATTAATTGAAGAAGGATTATTTCTGGATCCAGTTGGAAAATCCAGTATGTCTGATCAGGCAGGTCATCAGAACTGAAGTCACTCTATGGCCTCCTTTAAGGAAGCCCAATAGAAGCATCAAGAGAAAGCAAGTGTTGGTATTATTAGTCGCCATGTCCAGGATAACAGATAGAGGATTAGACTTTCAATTTCTCTTAAAGCTATTAGGTGTTTACCTGTTCCACTGTCTCGGTTTAATGTTTTCTGTTATGTAGGAATCCTGCCGAGGGTTGAATTCTACTTTGGTTCCAGAAAAAAACCCCAAAACAATAACAGATTTTTCTAATATACATATTATATATAATATCATCTAACTACTAAGCTAGGCCTTTATATTCAACTAGATGTTTTGTTTGCTCTTTTGAAAAATTAAAGTATTTGGCCCACTGCCTGAGATACGTTCAGTACTTTTCCATCTTAAAGCGTTCCATTATTCAAAGAAATCCCCAGTCCCTTCACTTTACCTGTTGAGTAAGAGATATTGACCAGGGTTACAGCAGAGACAGTATGCGTAACCTGATGGCCATCACCCTCCCATGACTTGTCGCCCTTTGACCTGTCAATAGAGGTTAATGCAGACCCTTTACACAATTTGTACACATACACTCACTGATTGACCTATGCAAAAACCCTGAGTAAGATTTTTCTGAATCAGACTGAATTTTTTGTAAATTATTTTGACTGTTACTATACATTTTGATTATAGACAAGTGCTAAAAATTGTGAGTTGTGCTTTATCAAGCTGAACATGCTTCAAATTGCATGTAGTTTTTCACCCAGTTGACACAGGATTGCATGCCATTGACAACCACCAGGGAAGGGAGCTGGGGCCTAAAGCCAACAACCCACCTATTAGAGCAAACCCATCCATCCTAAGCTATCATTTCCCTCAAACATTAATTTTCACAAAGTTGAGGTCTTTGGTTTTTGTTTTTATTTGGATTCATGTTTTTCTTGTTTTTTAAGTCATCGATAAAGTCTTTGGGTTTGACATTATTTTTGCCATATATATATATTGGGCACTTAAATGCATTGATGTTATTTAATTCTTCAGATGGCAGATGAATCAAATGATTTAGAGTGGATTGGAAAAAAAACAAATAAATCCCATTCCAAGTATGACAGCTTATTTACAAAACTAATTCAACTTCACGTTAAAATGTATTTCAGTTGAACAGTGACGCACCCAGGAAGGGTTAGGGTTAGACTTTAGACAGACAGACTTTATGGGCAAGTTTTGACATTTTAAAGACTCGAATACATAAAGAACAAATTCATGCAGAAAAATAGGTTTACCAAAATTATTTTTTATTACACAAAACCCATCCTTACAGTCAGAATCGTTTATATATTGGACAGGGTAAAGAACTTGCACTAATAATATCTACTGTTTACTGTATTTTTAACAGAGCTTGTAATAGTTCAAATTATTCACCAAAGATAGAAGATGAGAGATTGTACTCAAGTAGGAGAATATTACTCAGGTAAAAGTAAGAAGTACGGCACAGTAAAACTACTACCAAGAAGTAATTTGTTTTCAAAATGCTACTCAAGTAAATGTAATCCACCTTTGCATTAATGTGTATAAATACACTAGCAACACATAACCTACTGATAATGACTTAGACTTAGACTTAGACTTAGACTTAGACTTTTTATTTGTCATTTTGTATGCACATAGTGCATACAAAACGAA
>JAUZNJ010032498.1:0-13646 GCA_034780135.1 Jordanella pulchra | reverse complement strand
ATATGTATTGTTAATGGTTAAAAAGAATATTACCCTCCATATTTCATTAGCATCATGTCCTTCTATTCTGACAAATACACTTTCACCTAGTGTGAAATTTTAGTCTACATCCCAAAACAAAAAATTAAGTGTATTTGCAAAATGGTCTAGATCAAGTTCACTTAGTCAACATTTGAAAGTTGTTCTGATGCTATGAATTACTATAACTGATTAAACTGTTAAGGTAACTTTCTGTTCTCGCTTTTATTCCAAACCTCTTCTTCGTTCTAACAGGAGGGAGAGCTTTCACTTTGTTCTCTTTTATTTATGAACAACCAACATTATGAAAATGATCAGTCAGCTGGGAGTGAAATTAATGAAAACTGCAAAGGTGCACAGCCAAGTGAACATACCTGTTTCCCTTGTTTTGTGTGCTTGAGCGGAGCAGTGGGCAACCCAGCAACACCTTTACGGCAGTGTTGGTCTGTAAGGATTGCTGGGTAATGATTATATACAGAGAAGCCTGAGCCTGAAGTGAAAAACCTCCAAAGTTTTTGAGCTTCATAAAACAACCAATCACTAAGATGCCTTATTTTATGATTCAAATTCAAAAATAAAAGATTAAATTTGAATCATCAGAAATTACTGAGGTTGTTTTCTAGTTTTCTTCATCCACTCTGTTTATCCACTTTTTCCTTAATAAGAAAACCAAACATGAGCAATTACTTAAAGCACAAACACACATACAGTACCTCTAATTTATGGGATTGTCCTTGTGTTAAATTTAAGTATATAGAATCGTAAAATGCTACAATCTGTCTCCATAATCTTTTCTGCAAAACATAAGTCTAAAATGCTATTTTATGAGGGCTGTTTTAAAACTTCCCTGAGGTCTTTCTGGCTCACCCACTAGGGTGAGACATCAGCCAACTGTGGAAGAGGTTCTTCCAATAACTCCAACAAGAAGAACTGCATGTATATTAGTTCCTTGAATATGAATAACTGACACAGACAAAAATTCCGCTTCTGCATTTTCCCCCATTTGATTCAAAATAAGAAGTTTTAATGGTTTCCCAGATCAAATATTTTCACTTATTTATATATTGTTTTTAAAAAAGCCCTAAACTCTTGGCTTTGAAATAGCTGAACATGTAGGCTATAGGAACTTAGTTAATGTCCTTTGTTTCTTGTTGTTTTGTGTTTCCTTAAACCATTCTAAACTATACATTTCTCTTTTAAGGAAATGTTATGTTTGACCTCTGATTATGTGCCAACCAGAGGTCAAAGATCACCTGCAATTTCAACACATACTGAGATGAATGCTCTTTATATTATATTGCACAACTGGCCTGCTTGTAAATTCATATTGCATTCATTTCCGTGGCCTAACCCAGACCCTTACCATAACCCTGATTATTACACCCCGAACCTAAGCCCCACTCCAAAAAGAACTTCTCCTAATGACAACCAATCATGGTCCTCATGAGCACCTACAAGTCCCCAAAATGTACCATATTTCTGGGAAATTTTCCTACCAGGTAACAAATATATAGCCACCCATAAACTCTCTCTCTCTCTCTCTCTCTCTCACACACACACAAAGATTTCCTTCTTGCTATATGTAGTGAGGACTATGTATTGACTCCCAATGACCTACATTGATTTTCAGTCATTTAACCCATTTTATGCTCTAACCGTGACAATAACCTCAAACCTAACCATTACCAACACATACTGAACCCTAAACCTAATCCAAACTAAATTCACACCTTAGTTTTAAACCTAATCCTTAGCAAAATAGCAGGTGGGGAGCAGCAAAATGTCCCTACTTTGGTATGAACTCTCAAGTTAATGGTGAAATTGGAAAAAAATGTCCTCGCTCTTATGCTGCGACAGCAGCCAAACAAACACACACAAACACACACACATGCGCACACAAATACTCCTATAGACTTTTGTTTGTGTTATTTGTAATCTGTTTGCTGCTACACGTTTCCACACTCACACCCAGTTGCATAAATCAGCGTTCCATGATTGAATCAACTTGTTTACCTATTGCCTGAGCGTCTTGTAAAGTTACCTTTAAATGTCTCTATGAAGCTGCAGAGCTGAGGCAGCAAACACTGATAAGAGAAGGTTTGTGCGTGCGTATGTGTCCATTCCTTTGAGTTGAAATTACAGAGGAGAGAGGACATAGGCATCCAGGCGATGGCCAAAGTACGCCCGGAGTCAGATAAGAACAGTGCCTAATGCGTGTGTAAAAAATAAAAGGGAAAAAAATCGTTCACTATCCATATAAAAATGGTTTAGTTGTCGGCTGTTGGAGCTCCTTGCATACAAGCAATAAACTGGCATTCCTCATCAGATTATTACAGAGGGCTTAAAGATCACTCACACAAAACCCCACACACCAAAACATGCACTTTGAAAGCTGTTGCTCTCACTCTGTGCCGCCATGTCCAACCTTCACCCACTGTTCATTGTCCCCAAGCAAAAACCCACCTTCGAAAGCCCTGATTTGAACCCTCTGTCAGTGGTGCAAACCCAGTGGGCTGACACAGAGTTCATATGGCTTGCAAGTCTCTTTTTGTCATCGTTTTTGTTTGCATTTCAGGAAAAGAAACCAGTTGTACAAAATGAAAGAATGTGTAATCCCCCCTCATGACTTTCTGAAATCCCGTAACACGTTCTTTTTGACTCACTTATTCTCTTATATTCCACCTTGAAAAAACAAAAACAAAACATACAGTCAATAACTTTGAAAAAAAGTGCCTGCCCTGTGTTTCTTAGCACACACAGGCCAACACTCCTGCCCCCTCCTTACCATTGCCCTCTCTCCCTCCCTCTGTTGCTCTGTAACTCTTCCTTCCTCTCCTGTCTTTTTTCCTTTTGCGTGAATGGAGAGGCCGGGCTCTCTCGAACCTGCACTCCCCTTGCCCAGTGCAGAGCCCGTTGCTGGGGTTCATGATGCCAAGATGGAGGTACCTCCTGAGGATAAGGGGGCAGAATTTGCCAGCTCCAAACTGTTTTGGTGTGCATGTGTAAAGCGCTGGCTGCCATTGGCCTACAGGGAAGAACTTTACCATGTTTTACGGCTCACAGGCCCCCTGGTGAGTATTGCAAAGCTGAAGTGTTTGTTATGTGGGCGATCATTGATTTGCAAAGTGTTTTACTTGAAGTAATTTTTCATTCTCTTTTTGCTTTGCTGCATATGTACTATTTAACTTCCTGCCTATAAAACAATTCAATATCACAATCACTTCTGAAATATTCTAACTCTGCAATGATAGTAAAAAAAGACCCATGCTAGAAAAATGTACCTTTAGTTGCTCATTTCAGATCTACTTTTCAATCTCTTTCCCTTTTAATTGCTTGGATGCATTTAGTTGAAATAACTATATTAGTCCAAAACATGTTTCTACAGCTGCTGTCCCGGATTCTGAACTTTCTCCTGCCATTTGTTATCACCATTTTCTGTGGTCGTATTGGAAATGCAGAGCTGGCTGGATATGCCCTTGCCTCAGCGGTATGAAAATGTTTTTTTTAAGAATAATAATGCCATATACTTTGTGTGTACATGAGTCTGTTTTAGGAGAATAGAAACTATGAGAGGGGTCTGAATCATTGGGATGTATTGCATTTCCCATACACATGGTGCGGTACTGTTAATAGATATAATCTGCTTTTACAAGTCACCAAATGCAGCTTTGAAAATGGCTCATTAAAGCAGAAATGTTTGTCTTCTTTGCTTTGTATTTGACCAGTTTTCTAGATATGTAAAATTTGAATTTGAATTTGGCATAAAGGGGTTACATGTACAAACATTGATGTGTTCCTGACCTGTGGTAATTATGGTGTAAATGCTACGCTAGTCTTTATATATGGAATGCCATTTTCTTTTTTGTGTTTTTACCAAAGCACTAAAGCATGTCCACAAAGAATCCATAATGTAAAAAAGCAAACCTACAGATGCAAAGTTACTTTGGCGCATATTGCCTTCCTAAGCATTGTTTCATAGTCAGACCATAGACATGTTTACCCTAAGGGTTCTCTTTCAGAAGATAAAGCATCCTGCCACAAGTTGAAATGCTTCATTAATAGTTTCCAGAGAGTTTCAATTCAATCCAGTGTATCATAAATGCTCAACAAAGAAGTCTGTCACAGCCTGGTTTCATAACTTGCTGGACTGAAAGGGTTAGGTGCTAACACTTTGGTGATGGATACCACAGCACACCTCTGGGACTCCAGTGATATCCACCTCTCTATGGGGTTTAAGTTTTTTGGGATAGAAAAAAAAGAATATAAAGGGCCAAAACACTACAAAGGAGATGGTGAAGAAGTTATGCCAGGTATACAGTTAAGCCAACATTTGTTCACATTGCTGGCAGAATTGTTTTAGATCAGCCCAAAAAATAGTTTCTCAAAGGATCTAAGAAGGCTCATACTCCCCAGATGATAAAAAAAAATCAATGGAGTGGAACATCTTCTCTAAATCTTTTACTATTACTACTTCTACTAACCAGATGTTTTTATTTTCTTACAAGCATTTTGACAATGGATGTTTAGTCATGGGCTCAAACTCTTGCTTAGATACCCCTGCCCCGTGCTAACCAACTTTTTAAAGAAGTTAACAAAGAAAAGACAACTACTGAAAATGGAATATTTCAATAGAAAAAGCTGCAACCTCTTTTAACTGACAAAACCACCACTATAAAATGCAATCATTTGAACTGTTTATTTCACTGTGTGATAATTGCCAACAATACGTACATCTCTCATGTATTTATAAATCTCATATTTATTCTTTTTCTTCTTCTTCTGGAGAATTAAATTTGTAATATTTGATCAAATATGTTTACTTTTCTGGCTGTCGTTTACAAAGTCACACAATGTAGTAAACCAGTACTGAATTGTATAGAAATTGAAAAGGTAGCAGATATATCTGGTCAGTTTATTAGAGTATGTTTACTTTCTGTTCATTTGTTTGTAATAAAAATAATGATGGCCTCCCAAAAATATCTTTGATCTACATGATTTTCCTAAATTAGCTAATCGAAGGAGGACAGGGGATTTTAGTATTTGCATTAGCACTTAAACAACAATTAAATATAAGCTTTAGTGACTAAATTTGGTGCTGAAGCCTCTTTTTTGGGAAACAAAAAAAAAAAACCTTCCAGAGTTTTTGCATATTAGGTGTTTAATTTCTTGCCCATGTTTCCAGGTAAAGACCCAAACATTTGTTATGTTTCCTGGTGTCTGAGTGATTGTGAGTTAGATCTATGGAATATGATGTATTAGTGGCTAAACATGACTTATGTGAACCATTAAAACACCTTAAAGCGGTGTTCTTAAACTCAAACCCTAGAGGGCCTGCAGCCCAGTTCTGCTGCCTCTAGCTCTGTGACTGAACTAATATTTGGTTTAGGTGTGTCGAAGTAAAGATGCATGGTTCCAGGACACGGGCCGGCAAGAAAGAGACTTCTGAGACCTTTGTCTTAAGGGGTCTGAATCCTTGACAAATACCTGGGAGATACAGCGTTAGAAGCGACAAATTTTAATAGTTAAAAAACAAACAAGATATGTCCTGGTTTATCAGTAAATATACAGCATGTTCTTCTCTGATTTGTTAAACGTTTAACACAAATCAGCAGTCATTAACTTTGCTTGTGTGCCCTTTTGTACTAGACGCAGAAGACACTAACAAAGAGGTTTATACTCAAACACATCTTTTAGTCTACCAACAACATGTTTCTTTAGAACAAGCTGACCCAGCCAGGGTCTTGACATAAATTTGACAGAGAACCATTTAAAAGAGCTAAATATTAGGGTCATAATATGGGATCCTTCCTTTCTCAGCCTTTTGATTTCATCGCCTTTCATCCACTGTCACAAAATCAGTGGAAACATGAAAATAGCTAGGTACAAAAGGCTTGTTATTGCTATAACACCCACTAATTATTGAAAACGATATAAATAATTTTTAGCATACATTTCACCAAAAATGATATGCTGTCAGTTTTATTTTTCATGAAATACCTTTCTTTGGATGGATGAATCAAAATTATTCGGTCACTAAATTTCCCAGGTTTATGACTGATGTTGAGTTCTGAGGTTGGATGACACCTACAGCTTTGCCCCACTACTCCACTCACATCAGCAACACAGCCTTAAATGCATATAACTTTTTATAACCTGCAATTGAAACCAGAAAAGTCCTTAAGTAGTGCAAGATGAATTACTCTTTGGCTCACTTATTTTATAAAGATCTTCTCAGCTCTAGTCTGCTCCTTAACCTGTAGATGATGACAGGATAATAAAACTTTTGAAGTTATTATTTGGCTTCATTTGATCATCCTTTAGAAAATGCTCTGGAAGCAACCCTGGATATTTAGTATTAAAATGAAACTGTCTTTATAAAGTTGGTAACAAATCTGCATAATAGCTACAAACTCAAATACTTGAAGACAAGTCTGATTTACCGTAAAACATCTCACAATTGAATTCTAACCTACTGCTTTTCTCTCTTGCGATAAGACTATCAGTGTGACCACAACTGCAACAGGCTACGGCCTCACGATGGCTTGTGACACCCTCATTTCTCAGGTGAGTCAAGCACTCCATCTGCAGTGAGAGTGTGTCTAAAATCACGCGCTGACATTTCTCTGTTTTGCTTTTTTGCAGACGTATGGCAGCAAGAACATGAAACGCGTGGGAGTTATCCTTCAGAAAAGTGTCCTGATCCTGCTTTTGTTTTGTTTGCCTTGTTGGGCTCTCCTTGTCAACTCTCACAACTTACTGCTACTTCTCCACCAAGAGCATGAAGTGGCCCGGTAAATCCTACATTTCTAAAGCACTCTTAAATTAACTATATATATACAACAATAATTTAATACAAAAGTTTAAACGGTCTTATTTTTTTATTTGAGAACAAAGATTCAAAGTGATTAAATATAATAAAAGTATACTTTCATGCTGTATTGTTTAGCTTTCTGTGTTTCTTTATATGTCTATTAAATATCAAATGATACCAAGTAGATGTTTCTATCTTCTTAAGTCAATGGATGTTTTTCTCGCTTATAAACAAATAAGACAACTTGTAATAAGAAAACATGGTTGACACTAAAGAAACAGGGCGTGAAAATTCTAAATGTATTTGTGCTTATGAATCCTTGCTAATATTTCTTTTTCTTTTTAAATTTTAGAATTGCCCACCTTTATGTGATGATATTTCTTCCTGCTGTTCCAGTGAGTAAAAAAACTAAACTCATCGACTTTAATTTGCATCCAGATTACATCCATACTAACAAAAGTTGCTTTTGAGATCAGTCATATCATACTAGAAGATTTTTCCATTTACAATGGCTAACATAGTTTAGAACATGTTAACTATTTCCATACTTTGTTTATCCCTGAACTCCAATGTGTTTGCATAACTATAAAGAGAGGAGAACTGGAGGGATGGGTTTCAAAAGTTTTTACAAAAGAAAAAATCTCATAAATGTGATGTATGTTTTTTACTTAGGCCCCTTAGTACCTTCTGTATAGACCCAAATTTTGCTGTAATCACAGCTGTGGGATTATTAGGGAATGTCTTTATCAGTTTTGCATGTCAATCAAACAATATTTCTATTTATTATTTTTTTAAAGAGCTTTAGCTTATTCACATTGGTCTGTGAACATAAACTTTCACATCATGCCAGACATTACTAAATAGATTTCGTACTAGAAAGGGGCCAACAGGAACCTATGCCCAAGTGACCCTTCTGTTCTGGGGCCCTTATACTGAAAAGATAATATTGAAACTGTTTCTTATGCTGATACGCTGTGGCACAGATATAGTAACTAATTTGTACCCCAATTTCAGTTTTTGCTTACTGTTGATTACTGTTTTAACAATAGTTTCAAATGAAGGTGTTCAATTTTCAGCTTTAGCTGTACTGAGATATGATCACAGTTGTGATTAATTAGATTAGAGGTCGACAACCTGCAGCTCCAAACCACAAGTGACTCTTTTGCTCTGGGACTCAAATAATATATTAAATGATTAAATATTTCCCTGTTTTGTTTGTTTGTTTTGATCTTTTATTCTGTGCCCTGTTGTAAAAACACTGACCCTAGCCTGGGCTAAAACTGCTGCTGATTCCATAGTAGCTGTGGCTGTTCTTAAAAAGTTGTAATTTTGCCAAAAAATTCCAACTTTTCAGGGTTTTTTCCCTCTTAGTTGTGAATCAAAATAGCTTAGTTTGCTGATGCAAAAGACAAAATGCAAAAATTGCTCTTGGTCTACAAATAGTTTTTACAAAGCAATGATTATTGTTGCAGTTTTTGTTAAAATCACGGCAAAAGGAAAGCATTTATAGTTTCAGTTGTAGAGCTTTATGCATTTTGTGCATGTCTTCTTTTGGGGTTTACTTAGTTTTTCCATATAACAAACTTTCCCCGTTTTTGGATTTCATTTTTGATAAACACAACAACATGGTAAAGGGTGTTGGTAGTATTTACTTTTTTTCTTATTGAGAGGGGGGTGAGGGGCTTAGAGTAGCTATTTGTAGGCATGATAATCTTGTAATTCCTGTTTATCATATTATTCATATTTATGTTGACCTATATATAAATATTGAAGCAAAGTGTGACGCTATTATCTGAATTCACAGAGATAGACAAAAAAACACCATTTGTGATTTAAACGATGCTGCGAGGGGCTAAACGGCTAACATCATCGCAGACTTTCAATATCACCGTTTTTGTAATCTATGAATTTAAGGCTCTTTTTGTTAAATAAATGATCTGGACTTACTAAAAAAAACAACTAAAAACACAGAAGCCTCATAAAACCATGTAGATACAAATGATCCTTGGCAACATCCTGAGGCACATTAACCTGTAAAACTTAGCTTAACACAAGTAGTCTTAGAAAAAATGTGACTTCTACTGCCTGGATATAGCATCAAAATCTTGTTTCCTTCACTCATCAGGTATACCTGATGAAATATAACATTTTGCTGTGCATTCATCCAACTTTCAGAAAACTTAAAAACTTTTCCTTTGTAATGGCAGCAAACAGCCTTTTTCAAAGTCCAGCTTGGGAAAAATGTGAGGTTATCAGTTTTCTGCAGCCGATTAATCTTACACCGACTTCGCATTTGGAAATATACTCTTTAAATTAAGTGAAATTGTTAATTACATTTTTCTGGAATAGGCCACCAGGTTTTTGAATTGAAAGCCTATCTGTCCTTGAATCTGCAGTTTTTCTTGGTAATAAACTGCATAAAATAATGTCTTATGGTGCGTGCACGACAAATGTGAATGATAGGAATGGAACAAAGGATTTACAAATTATTCCTTATTCCTTCCAATAAGTGAAGACATGAAAAGGATGACTGTCTAGAACGTTGAATGGTGTGGTTATGGGGAATCAGTGAAGCTCTAGAGCTGTCCTCCTGTTGGCTCCAGAGAAGGCCCAGCTTATGGCGTCTGCCTGGCTTTTTTCTCTGCTCTCTTTTTGGACCTGTCTGAGCTCCAACACTTCCTCACCTTAGCTCTGTTGTCTAGGTTATCCATCCCCATAGCAGGATAAACAAAAAGATACATCATAAGTGTAATGTGCACTTATGTTGACCTGGAAGTACTGAGGGAAGGAACCGGGACCCAGCTCTAGCTCTCTCTGAAGGATCTGGTGTATTATGGGACGCTGATGCCATTGATCCACATTAAATACATCCCTGTGACTTTCTAGGTAAAACCCAGGTCCGCCATGCTGAGTTTAACAGACAGCAGGCAAGTGGATAGAAATTGATCTATCCACCGATGAACCAGTGAAGCAAGCTCAGTGTTGTCCCCATTGTCCATGTGAACTGTTGGTGGAATGTCAAGCAAGAAACAGCACACAAATAACCTGCAAATTTGCTGTAATCATGTTCAGTGTAAATACACCATTATAGAGTGGTCTACATGTCCTAGGCATTGTTTTCACAATTTACTGCACACTTGTTTAAATCCTGCTTTTGTGTCGAAATTCATCTGTTTTATGCCCTCATCTGTAAAAAAGGCATTACTGCAACTGATTTGTGCTATTGGTTAATGATTTCACATTATGTTTGTGTCAGTCAGTCATTACAAACTACTATTGGAAAAAAAATCTAAACAAAAAACATGATGTATTGGTAATTTCTAGTCAGTGGGTCCTGAAAGTTCTTAATTTTGTTAATCATAATTCTTTGGTTAAGATATTTATTGTTGGTTCCCTCAATAACCACCATTTGTAGGAGGAAGGATCAGCCACAAAGAATATTTGAGCCAGCGGCTTAAATCAGTTTGGCTCAGGGCTGCTTGACTCCTCCACAGAACCTTTCTGTCTTCACCCCATTCCCTCTGTCCTTGGTGGAGAGAAATCCTTTGCCACATACAACCACTGCATTTCAAAGCCATAATTGATGGGATTGCTCTGCTCACCCTTTTTATGGTACTGTAAGCGCCAATTGGCCGCTGTCAATCACAGCTGAGACTGCTTACGGCCCCCAACCCCTCTGATGTCCTACAGTACTCTGGGCAACACGCTCCAGTGGAAACCTTTGTCAAATATTATATCTGAGTAGAAGTAAAGCACTGAAGCAACTGATATTGTGCTTCAAGTCAAATCCCACTACACCCCCTAGCCCTACTTGTTAGCCCTACCACTGAATTCCTTTGTGGATAGTGACACTGACCTTTGGTTCTTTGTCTTACAGGCAATGTTTTTGCATCAACTACAGGTTTCTTATCTACAAAACCAGGTAGGTTTATGTACAGAATATTCATATGCCCCTTAACATTGTTTCTCAACTTTACTATGACTGTGGAAACTTTCTTAGGAAAAAATAAACCAACCTTTAGTATTGCCATCTCTATTCTACAAACCAGATTGAGTATTGTTTGGATATTTTTTCACTTCTTTTTAGTCTTGTTTTTTTAATGATGCTAATTGGGTATGCCATTTTTACACAAGTCATATCATTTATGTCCCTGATTTATGTGTGATTATTATGGTGTCTCGGGCTAAATGATGCATTATTGCTAAAACTTAAAAGAAAAGTTTAATGTGCTTTTATATTTCAGGGGATCATTCTACCTCAGATGTACACAGCTGCAGTAGCTAACATTTTCAACTTGGGAATAAACTATCTCCTTATTTCAGAGCTAAAGCTGGGTGTAATGTAAGTGTGTCAGATATTCCTATCTTTAGAATTTTGATGAACTCTGTATTGGTTGTTATGGCATCAGGTCTAAAAAGGCAGAACAGATAAAATGCATAATAATTTACGTCATCAAAAAACAGACTTGGAAAGAAAAGAAAATTACAGGCTTATGAGTTCAAAAGAAGAAAATGAGCTTATTAGAGCCATTTTTCAACATTTTATCTTTTCATTTTTCTCTGAAGAGTATTTTTTTTGTTCAGACTGAGTGAGCAGTTCACAAAGGTTTATTATTTTTGAACTTTATTTGGAGAGAAGGGGTCAGAATAGGGCAAAGAAAGAGAAGAACGAAATGTTACAGCTCATTCCAGAATCCAGCTGGACAAATATCTGATTCATCCGCAACTTAACCAATCAGGCTTTCCTATTTGGGCCATGTCTGTCCCCTCCTCTCCTGCACCATATCAAGCGGGGACACCTGCTAACTGTCAGGGCCTATTGAAAGATTTTTATTGGTCCATTATGTGCAGGGCACAGTGTATGTTTTCCCCCTGTATGGTTTTGTAGAGATACACTTTTAAAATTACAGCTTTTTAATTGTTTCCTGTAAATCATATCAAAGAAAAAAAAAACTGTTGTATTGTGTGTGTGTGTGTTTGCAGAGGATCAGCAGTTGCTAACAGCCTTTCTCAGATCATTATTTGCCTTCTGTTGTTTGGCTACATCTGGTGGAAGAAGCTCCATCATCAGACATGGGGAGGTGAGATCAACAGGTTTATTTCAATGAATTTATCACAGAAAATATTTTTTACTTTAACAAATTGCATTAAAAAGTCAAACATATGGATTGGTAACACATCGATGGAAGTGTTTATTTCTGCTAATCTTGAGGACTGCAACTTACAAGTAGTGAAAACAAGAAGAAGTTCTGAATAGAAATATTCTACAGTAAAACACGCCCATGTACTCTACAGCAAATCCACTTGATACTTAAATGGAGCTCGCTTTGCAAAATTACTTTATCATTGCTCTGTGATAAAATAGAATGGGATGGAACAAGCTTCAGTGGTAAAGATAATAGACAATGAAGACATATAATAGCAAAAAACAATAAAAAGGAATAAAATAAAAAATGCAGTTAAGATGGTATGGAGGTGAGTTGTTAATAGAGGTTTTCAGCTTCTCTGCCTTGCTAACTCTGGAGTCTCTCATCTTTCTTTTGACTCCATAGATTCCTTTAAATATTTAGATCAGGCACCGTTGTTGTTAATCAAGCACAGTTATACTTCCATCATTGAAGCTGTTATTAGTGTTCTGGCAAGGTGAGAAAGTTCCAAAATCAAAAATTAACTCAGCATCTCCATGAAGCTTGTCAGCAGAGAGAAGCATGAAATACTCTAAAATTGGCCGGTAGATGCTGCACCAACTGTGAACTTCAGAAATCACTGGACTAATGAAAGCAGGTGCTTGGCACCTCAAATCAATCCATCCATCCATCCATCCATCCATCCATCCATCCATCCATCCATCCATCCATCCATCCATCCATCCATCCATCCAAATGTGTGTGTGTGTATCCTCTGTGTCCAATGAGGATACATAATAAAGCATATGTTCCTGATGGACTAAAACATTGTGTTAGTTGAAACATGCATATAACCAACTTTAGCCGTAGGTTCTGAATAAAACTCTTTGCAGGTTGGTCCACTGAATGTCTGCAGGGCTGGGGCTCCTACATGAAGCTGGCTGTACCAAGTGCTTTTATGATCTGCTTTGAGTGGTGGGTCTGGGAGGTTGGTGGTTTTCTTGCAGGTGGGTGTTGTCTTTTTTGAATTATATGATGGCGACATCACTGTTACATCATATGTCTGATAGGATATTTGCATTTATATTCTGAAGAGAGCACCTTTGATTTCTCCGTTGAAGTCTTTTATTTAAAGAAAATGTTACAATGTAGATTTAAAGTTCCAAATATTTCACTGAGATTAATCTTTTGTCTTTATGTCATTTAGAGACAATAAACTTCCATATTCTATAGTTTTTCAAATGATGGTCACAGTTATGTCATGTCATTGGTACTCTGAGCACCTAAGTACAAAAGTAGATGGGAATACAATTTATTATCACTGAAAACCTAAAGACTTGTACACAGAAATCATTATAAGGGCTAAAAGATCTGGCATAACCGAGACACTTACCCAAAATTTTCAACTTTCTGACTGTGCTGTGTTTTTGAGCCTCACTGATCTGTTTTTTGCCCTATCTCCCCTCTGCTCGTAACCTAAGGCTGTTGCCAGTGGCAAAAAGCTAACTGGAACTTAACTAGTATGGCAATAGTTGGAGTGATAATGAACACAAAAGTGACTTATAGAGTGCAAGAGAAAGGTAAAAAAAAAAGATAATAAAAAATAAACACAGCTGAAATCTAAAACCTAACCACAAAGGACCCCGACAAGTAATGCTTTATGAAAAGTCCATCATTTACTATTTATATAT
>JAUZNJ010032497.1:0-13648 GCA_034780135.1 Jordanella pulchra | reverse complement strand
ATCCATCCATCCATCCATCCATCCATCCATCCATCCATCCATCCATCCATCCATCCATCCATCCATCCATCCTTTCATTTTTCATTTATTTTTGTGTTTTGTTTCATTTTTATTCAATTTAAATTTCTGTTTTTGTTTAAAGTCAGACTGTTAATGTTGCATCATTTTTATCCTGTATGTGGAGAAAGAAAAAAAAACAATATCAGCTTTAAAAGTTAGCAGCAGACATCAGGAATCAGATTAAAGTAAAAATTAATCTGATTCCTGAAAATGAATGTAAAAAAATGGTATTGGCCTTAAAAAAACTGTTGTGGTCAATATGTGGTTTATAATCGACATTCATTCCCTGATCTGAGCACAGAGGTTATAATTAATCTGAGCTGCAGAGGTGAAAGGAAAGCAGCAGCAGTAAAGGGCAGACAGAATATGAGGATGATCAGATGAACCTTAATGGCCGTTCAGCAGAATGATTATTCGATTAATAATCAGATGGTAAAAGGTTCCTGAAAGAAGAATTTTTACAGAATTAAACCAGGTGAAAGTAAAACTTTTCCACCTGAGGAGTTCTGGATAGAGCATATTGATGAAAACGTTTTTTTAATCTTAAATACAAAGTATTTATATATATTTTTTACAATTTTTGTATAAATTCTGCTCTAAGTGGCCTGATCTGTCAGCTAAAGGTATGATTTAGAGTCTCTATACTCCAGTTAAGGATTAATCGATTACTAAATTAGATGACAATTATTTCAATAATCAATTAATAAAGATTAATGCGATTAATTGTTTCAGCCCTTATATAAACCACTGGTAATTTTCTGATAATAACTGTTTCTTAACATTATTATTTGATTAAAAATGATCAAAGCACTTGTCATCTGAAAGTTGAGAGAAATGAAGTAGACAGGATGTGATCTGATGACTCAAAACCTGAATAAACGTTTCTATCTGAACCCCGTCGGATTTAGACATAAGGGCTGAAGCTCGACGTCTTATTAAAGCACAGCTTGAAAGCATCAGGCGACTAACTGGGGGGGCAGCTTAAAGGTTTCCTTGTGCTCGAGTGAAATTATTACTGAATACTGCGGTTACACTACAGTAAGTCTGTCTGCTCTCTACAGCTGGTCTGCTGCAGGACTGAAACAGTGTGCGACACAAGCACCACACAGTGTCACCAATTTAAAAAGATCATTTCTGACATGTTAGTGATAAACAAGCTCTTTACTAAACTATTCTGAAACAGGTAATTTTTAGAAAGTAAACAAATAAAGAGGAAAACGTGTTTCCCTCTTAAACACTTTCTTCAGTTTTTTCTCTTTTTTTTTAATCACACTTTGATGTTTTACATCTTCAAACATATTTTAATGTGTAAAGTTTCATTCATAGTTCCATCCAGACCATAATACTTCCGCTACCATGTCTGATTGTTTCTATGATCTCTGTTGGTTTCACACAACATCTATCAAGACTAACCTCCCTAAACATCACAGTTTTTCTCCTCAGAATATCCTCTAAGCTCCTTAAGGATTATTAATCGATTGTTAAAGAGATTTCTGTAGTTTCATCATGAATGCCAGTTTATTCCAGTCTTCAGCTTATAGTTGAATTCTGAATTCCAATAACTGAAGTGAGGTCTGCACTGCTCTTGATGTTATTCCAGTTTCTAGTATGGCTTCCTGGATGCTTTGCTAATGTGATCTTGAGATCCAAAACCCTCAGAGTTCTGCAAACATGTCCTGACATCTGCCTACTTGATGTTGGACTTGGGTGATTCCTTCATGCTGCAGGTTTGTCAATAATCAGTCCTGGATGTGACTTATTAAATTAAACCAAACGATGTGTCTGATCCCCGTTTATTCATCATCTTAAAAGGCAAATATGTTTTTTTTTTTAATTAGACCAGATTAGTATAAGATGCTTTTTCAGTCCAATCAATGTCATATTTTTATAAATGCTGATTCTCCGTTTTCTGACATAAAAATTTGTTTGAGGATCATAAAAACCTTTTTGTGACAAACAAAAAAACAACAGTGAATGAAATCTTTAAAGGTGGAAAAATAAATAATTTTTTTAAATCTAAGTTGCACAAAACACTTGCAGCGCCTTAAATATATGTGGATGAACTCTGGGAATGAAGCAGAGCGACTTACACCACTCCGTCTGGATGGGCAGGAAGGCCCTGTCTCCGTTCTCTCTGATCATCTCCTCTATCCTGTCCAGAAGCAGAGACACGCTCCTGTCCTTGCCGGGCGTCTTACTGTCCAGGACGTGGTAATAGTTTCCACAGTACTCCAGCAGTCTCTGCAGCTCCCGTCCTCCTCGGAGGATGTGCTCCTCGATGGGCGTGTGTCCCAGCCAGTCGCCGCAGCTGAACAGCACCATGGTGTGGAGGCACGCGTTGTCTCCAAACAAAGTCTCGATATGAGCCAGCAGGGTCCTCCTTTTCCTGGCCGTGAGGGATGAGACGACCGGGAGGACCAGCAGCAGGGTGTGGGGCCCCGGCCGCAGGAGGGCGGCCCCGCGCTGAGACTCCTGTCGGATCCGCTTCGGGGTCCTGCTAACTGAAAACCAGTCCCAGCCCGGGGTGTCCACGATGGTGACCCGACGGCCGCACACCAGCGCCTGCCTCCTCAGGCACAGCTCCGTCTCCTGCCCCGACTCGAAGAAGCGACGGCCCAGGATAGAGTTCCCCACCGAGCTCTTCCCGACGCCCTTCCACCCCAGCAGCAGCAGCCTCAACTCTGTAGAGGAAACCACAGAAAGAAACAATCCGATCAAGCACAGAGCGTTCCCTCCAGGAACCATCTGCTCTGTTGTTTTCGCCTGAGCAGCATTTCAACACACGCTCCCTCCTACCTCGGGGAGGTCCCCCGATCATCTGCTCCCTCTGCCTGGCGTGCTCCTCCATCCTCATCCTCTCCTCCTCCAGCGCTCTCCTGGCCTGCTCTTCCTCCAGCAAGATCAATTCATTCACCTCAAAGTACCAGCCTGTTGTGAAGGCAGCAATAAATAATTCATCCAGTCATTTCAGGTCAGCTATGTCACTCAAACAGAGTCTGGTTTAATAATGCAATAATCATAAAAGTAACATGAATGCTATAAGCGGCGCTGCTATTTATAACGACCAAACAACTCATTGAAAACAAGCAGGGGAATCAGGGATATTTGCAAACCTTGGTTGTCTGTGACTATTTCTTCCACTTTTTCCATCAGTTCAGGTACCTGGGTGTTCTCCTCTGATTCTTTAAGGGTGTTATCAAAGGCATGATATCTGGAAGAAAAAAGACATAGAAATGATTTCTTATTTTCTAAACATTTAACAAATAAAACTGCTTTGTATTTGGGGGGGTTCGTGATGCTGCCACCACCATATTTCACCTATTAAATAGTTTCTATAATCTGATGTATTTGCACCAAGGTAATCATAGTCCCATCTGATTACAGCATCTTCCTCCTCATTGTTGCATCATCCAAGCGTGCTTCTGGTCGAAGGCACAGAAAACTGTCCCACACATCGGATCCTTTGCTCCTCTAGAGTTGCCATTTAATTTAAAGGTGACAGGGGATGTGTATTAGTGCTTGCGTTCTTGAGAAAACTCAGTACCCCACTTTTTAAAGTCTCGCTCTTGTCTCTGTACTTCTTTCTCCCCAAGGTCACACAACTTGCAACATATTTGTTGAAACTCCTGCCTTCTCCTTTTTAATTCAACATAGTTTTTAACTATGAAAATGTTGACATTTTTCTTCACTCTTTGCTGCAAAAACAGAATTAAGATTTCAATAATTTGCCTTGCTCTTACGTTAGGTGCTACAATCTGAAAATAATACAGACGTATCCTTACTTGATCTTATTTGTTAGTAGTAAAATTACTAAATACATTTTTCTCCATTTCCTGGTTGGTGGCCGAAGAGTTTGATGCAAATAAAATAAAGGGATATGAATACTTCTAGAAAGCATCATACATATTTGAAAAATCTCATCCCCATGGTTCAGACGGTGCGGTGTAAGCTAAGCTTCCTAGACAGTGATGTCATACTGATGCTAGCAGGACAGTGTTTACTCACACTGATGAAGAAGAAAGCCTTCTGTGTTTGCATCACAAAATTGATTAAAAGGGTTTTCAGTAAAGAAGATGAGTCATACAGGTCTTTTCTTCAGGAAGGTTTATAGGTTTTTCTTTTCAATAAGACAACAGAGCTGAAAAAAATCATCACCTGAACTATGAATAAGTACATATTAGCTCTATAACTCTTGATTTTTCTTTATTTGATGGTTTAGATCTTAAACTGTAAATTGGACGGATCTCCAGTCATTTGAAATATGTAGGAACAGATGTAAGTTAAAGCGGAAAGATAATTAGATCTTTTAGTGGTTGTCTTTAACCGTTCTTGTTCTGCTCTACTAAACTCTCAGAGTTAAACATTCAGTGATCTCTTATGACTCTTTACCTGCTTCCACATCTCTCCACCAGCCACTGCAGGGCCTCTCCGGTGTTGGCTATGTGCTCCTCGATGAACACACCTTTGGGCAGCTTGTCCACTCCAGTAAAGAGGACCATGCAGTACCTCCAGGTCCCTCCGCCCAGAGCTCCCAGCTGGTCGTCCGCAGCCCTTCTCTCTCTGTCCCCGAAGGGCTGGGCGATCGACACCACCAGCAGGATGGCGTGTGGTCCAGGGGGGCACAGGATGGCCCCCATGCAGGGGCCCTCGCTGTCCAAGCTCGGCGGGGGCCGAGCGGGGCTGTCAGACTCGGCGCCGGCATTATCGTCTGTGTCGGTTTCATCGTCGTCCTCGTGATCCGTGGGGATGGCCCAAGATGGAGTGTCGACGACCGTGACCCGTCGGCCGTAGATCTCCATCTGACCCACGTTGCTGTGGGTCGTCTCTATTCCGGCGTCGAACATCTCATCTCCCAGGATGGTGTTGGCAGAGGAGGTCTTGCCCGATCGGGGCCCACCGAGGATCAGCAGCCGACGCTCGGGGGGATGGCGACCCCGGTGGTCCCCTAAAGAGAAAAACAGATGACAAGACAGATTAGATTAATAGATCTTAGTGACTTTTAAAAATGACAAAGAGAAAATTCTGTTAAACTGCAAAAAATGAAATCTAAGCAGATCATTTTTTCTTAAAAGTGATTTTTTTTTAAGTGAAACACTTTGTCAATGGAATAAGATAATTTACATTTAAAATAAGAAAAAAAGACAATAACTGTAAACTCTTCTTTCAAGAACATCTGATTATTTTATTTGAAGGGTAAAAATACTCATTGCATTGGCAGATCATCTGAAATTAAGGGAAAATGTACGTATTCTAATAATTTTCTCTCATTTTTCAGATTGTTTTTGCAGTATAAAATGAATGTTCGATAGGTTTTATAGGTCAGGATCTATCTACTTGTGTAAACCTGCATATTTTCAATCAACTTAGTATAAAAAAAAAATCAGAAAGGCTTAAAAGTGACCAACAGACGATGGGGTACAGGATGGCGAGAGCACTGCAGCAAAGGCTGGCATTGCTCCACATTATTTCTTCCATGTTTACATCAAATAAAACAAACAAACAAACAACAAACATATCAAATGTAAATAAAAATGTAAAAAAACCATAAATCTCTCTTGATGATAAAATTCTATTTTGAATACATTAAAAAAGATCATTAATCAGAATATTCAGCCAATCAAAGACGTTTAAAGCTATTCTGATTATTAATCTATGTGTAACTATAGTCAGGTATTTTAAGATGTTATGACACATTTAAATACATATCCAATTTGATATTACAGTCATTTCAGATCTTTTTTTTATTAAAGAGATAGTTTTTGGTTTGGTAGATATCCCTCCAACTCCAGAAAAAGACATTTAACATCAATCAAGCGTGATAAAAATGTAGTATTTTGAACACTCTACAGAATGTAGTAAGTAAGTATCACTGAGAATATGTAAACTGAAAAAAGGATCCCCACCCCTGAACAGTTTCTGTTTCTAAAGGAAAGGGAAACTATTTTCTCCACGGTACCCCACAGGAACAAGTGGGACGGCCAGTCTTTTAGAAATGAACAAACACTGTTAGTGGGTCTGGGATAAATCAGAAGAAAAATGTGTGGAAAGGTTAAGTACAGAGGAAGACCTGTGATTCTGCGGGACGGTTTTTCTTTAAAAGACCCTAAGAGTCATGTAGGAGTGCATCACTACTGAAAAACATAACTGGGTCTTTCATCAGGAGAACCAAAAGTGAAACAGTTCAACACACACACTGAAAAAAACTGTCATAAGCTTCCCCATACAAGAATCCAAGAGAAAACCTGTGGCATGGACTGAAGAGAAGAGGGCATAAAACTGGACGACCTCGGTTAAAAATCTCTCTCTCTGCGTCAACTTTGTGAAGCCTCACAGGAGAAGATGAAGTGCTGTCCAGCTGGCCGAGAAGAATCTATAAAGAACTGATAACAGGGGTGAATGCGGCTGGCACCTGTGGGAAAAACAGGAACGCGTTGATTATTATTACACACCCTGACTCAAAAGTATGAAGTCCAGGAGACATTTTGATGAAATGGCATCACGGCTGAATGTGGATGCTCAGCAGCTGGCAGCAGGAGGGATGGATGCCCCTGAGAGGATGGAGAGATGAGGACAATATGAGGAGCTGAGGGAACTTCATTGATTTCTTCCTGTGAAGGACTGCTGATGAGACTTTCTGTGTGTGTTGCTAATTCCAAGCAGAGCAACAGTTTCCCCCCTCAGAGGAACCATGAACGATAGAGCACGGCGAGTTCCCAGTGAGTGATGTGGTCAAATGAAGGTTGATGATTCGGAACCTGTTCCAGCAGATGATAAAGCGCTACTTACCGGTGTCAGAGGCAGAGGACACAGCAGCCATCTTGAGCGTTGAACCTCTGGCTTCCTCCTCCTCGGGCCCCCTCCTTCGTCTCCTTCTCGCCTCCACTGTGGATTCCTTTCTTCTGGCTCCTTCAGAAAGCGAAGTGGCGTGCACACAGCTTCTTCTGGGCTTCTATTTTCCGTTTCCTCATTCTATTGCAGTCTTACTTCATCTTCAAGTTCTTGACTCCCACTCTTTTCTCACATCTCCCACTCTTGTCTTCTGCGATCGGCTGTATCTCCCTCACCTTCTTACTCTCTTTAGCCCCCGTACACCTCTCGCCTATCTTTTAGTGTATCACCTTATCCTTTTCCCTCCTCGTCCGACAACCCTTTCTCTTTCTTCTGTGCTTTTTTATCTCTCCAAGCATACGGGAAATATTGTGCAATGCAGGAAACTGGATGCCAAATCCAACCCTTCCCCTGCAGCTCTAGGAGGATGTCTCGTCATTTCTTTTTCTTTTTTTTTGAGGCAAAGCAGGGGGAAAATGTTCCTCCCACTTACTCCTATCATCCAGCAGCAGCAGCAGCAGCAGCAGCAGGATGGACCTGTATGCAGACTGCAGTTGGAGGACTGATGGAAGGAAGGATAGACAGAGAGGGAGGGTCAGGATGAAGAGCGAGAGAGGGAAGGAGAGGGAGGACTCTTCTGTTTACAGCTGGCTGTTGTCCCCAGGTGCTGCATAACACAAACACAATTAATTATATAACCCCTGTAGACAGAAATAACACAAGGCAGAAAAAAAACATTAATTTTAAATATTAACGTCGTCATATTACATAACATAAAAGCTGCTATAAATAGCAGATAGCTGGAAGGTGGCATTAGCTTAATCTATAGATATTCTTTATTGCAGAAATCAGCGTCTCTCTGCGTCAGTTAAGACATGGACAATTCCCCGACAATAAATGCTCAAAAGTAACATATTATCATATGTGCTCTTCCCAAATGATAATAACACTAACGAGACGTTTAAGAACCATTGGTTGGCATACGGTTGACATACTTTTACGGGATATTTTTTCCTGCAGTGGCGGTTGAGCGTTGTCAAGGAGTTATTTTAGATCACTCTGCCGTACATCGTTGAGGCTGTCGCAATGCGACCTCGCTGCGAACGGTACTTTAACGAGTCTGCCATATTGGTAATGGCATGTTCCCAATAGTAAACTACGCTTAGAGACGGCAATGGGTTTTCTCGGCAACAGAAGAACCAAAATTAAGAGCTTCATTTTAGAAATGTTTTTGTAGTATTTGCATAGAACAATTAGAAAGTAACACAAAGAAAAAGCACAAAATCTACCCCTAGAATATGTGCAAGTATCTAAAAAAAATGTATTAGGCCTAATATTTATCACAATAGAATAATAGTTTGTTTGAACATAGACCTGCACATTTAAGAAAACTGTTTCAAAAGATCAGTCCGGTCGCATAAAGTAGGGTAAAGGATTTCAAAAGCAACACATAGTTATTTGTATCTTTCAGAGTTGAATGTGCCTTAAAGAAGTGTCATGCTAAGACTTCTCAACTACAGCAAATCTCAGAGAAAGCTGTTATCCAAAATTGGATAGGGAAATGGAAAGGGCAGGCCTCTTGATACTATTATGGTCTGCGTTCTAAAATCAAGTCCTTGCTGGAATTGCAGCACAAAAAACAGTGACTTAAAAACAACCTATAAATCTAAATAAAGAAATAGTATAGGTGATGTTTTTACACTTTCACATTTGACTACGTGGACTGGCCACATTGTACCTCGTTTTCCGTCCTTGGATTGATGCATAGAAAACTCATTTTGAGTGGATTCAATACATTTTTACATTGCATGTTAAGGTTTTATAGAAAAGGAAAAAAAAACGAATTTATTCAATGAAATAAGAAACAACACACTGCAGATATTGCTAAAGTGGTAAATTAAGAATAATGAAAGGCACATTTTGAACGGTTTTTATAATTTTTTAATTAATTATTAAAACGCCCCTCACAAGATGGAAGCGTCGTTGCCGTGTGTGATGTCGCAACGAGATCCCAGGACCGTATGGCAACTTCATATGCCGTAAAAACATCAACTCT
Organism: Jordanella pulchra; assembly: GCA_034780135.1. Classification (NCBI taxonomy): domain Eukaryota; kingdom Metazoa; phylum Chordata; class Actinopteri; order Cyprinodontiformes; family Cyprinodontidae; genus Jordanella; species Jordanella pulchra. The sequence continues at coordinate 4,704 of JAUZNJ010032497.1, read as the reverse complement.
TAAGGTCCATGTGATGCTAGGACTGGAAGTCGACTTGCGCCCGTCCCAGTGTCCATCCTAGTAGCTCCCTGGTCGACCCTCGTTTTTAACAGCGTCTTCAAGCAAACATGGAGGGAGCCGAAGAGTTCATGAAGTACCGCTCTCCGCTGGTGTCCAGATACGCTAGCAAGGAAATGGCCTACAACTTCAGCGACAAAAAGAAGTTCACAACCTGGAGGAAGCTGTGGATCTTCCTTGCCAAAGCTGAGAAGGTTTGACACACACAGTTCCTACCGTTAGACTTGAAACTAACTCCCTTATTTGTAACACTTTGCATGACTTGTGAAGTTTGCGACCTTGTGGGAGACTTCTCAGGTGTCATTGTCTAAATTTAGTGTCACAGTGGGAGCATAGCACATGCAGAAAGAGTGGAGCGTCTGTAGAAGTTTAAACTGTTTAATAATAATATAGAAATATTAACTTAATTAATGCTATAACTTTTAATAAGACTGAAGACATTACTCAGCAATTAAAACTTTTTTTTTAGCTTTCTCAACGTATAAAAGTTTCATTTTAGATCATTACCTGATGGATAACCCATAAATTTCTAGTCAATTATTCATATTGATGCATATGGAAACTGAAGAAACCGAAACAAACTTCTGTAAAGTGTATTTTGACTAACTTGGAGCACTAAATTCATTTTATATTGTGATTTGTTTTTGGAGACTAGGGCTGCTTTGCTGCTCTAGTAAGTTTGGGTTAAACAGCAAAAAGACAAGATAAAGCACAACTGCAAGTTAAGTTCTGGATGGTTTGGACCAAGGCTGACCCTGCAGGTAGTATTTTCCCCACTTATGCAAAGCAGATTAAACTTTTACTGCAATCATCTGGATAAGGTGTGTGAAAGCAAGGCAACGTTTAAAACCTGCAGACCCTTAAAGACCAACTTAGGACACATTTCTGGGAAGAAATCTTCATCTGAAAACTGAGTTTAGTTTTCGCTCACATGACCTTGGTCCATTTAAAATGCGCTGGCCTGAAAAAAAATCAGACACTTTATATAACTTTATATTGAATTCCTTTTTCTTCCAGTCTGAGAAGTTAGCAATTCTTTTCATCTTAAAGCTTTTTAATAAACCAGACTCCTGGTATTTTCTTTTTGTTTGCACAGGTATCAATGCGTAAAACAAAAACAACAACAGAAACTTTTTGCAAATATTCCAGAGTCTATGATTTTTCTTTCTAAAAATGCTCAGGATAAAACGAATCAGATCACAAAGACATTTACTCGGTTTAAAATTCACTTGCATTTGAAGACATTGATATTTAGTCACAGGATGGTTGGGATTTGGAACAACACATCATAGTGCAGCATCAGCTTCATGCATGCTAGATATCGTGGTATAAACTATCCCCAAACTTTTGAATGAATATAATCACTTCTTATAGACCTCACATAAACACGTACTACTGATTTTGTTATTAATTAGCTAGTAATTACTGAACCTCTTGGCTAATTTAACATTCAGCCCAAGATGGTCAAGTGACATCAAGTGTATGCAGTGAACATTAAGTAGTGACGGACCCTTTCTCACATGTGCTGCCTCACATGACAGGCTCCATGTGGATTCACGTTTACTGTTTGGGGTCACTGCAGTGTTGCTAGGATACACGCTGTTTGAATATAGCACAGTATATTCTTGTAATCAGAGACTTCCCTCGAGGAGTTTAAATTTAAGAGATTTTACTTGTTGGCCTCTCTAAGTACCTTCATTTTAAGCTGTTTTTTTTTTGTAGAACTTAGCGTTCTTCTGTCTGACCTTTGATCGGAGCTGGTTTCAGTAGTTTGCTCATGGGATTCAGTCCTCCCTGTTATCTCACAGTTATCAGATCCCCACTGACTCTCAAAGAAAAGAAACATTCCCGTCTAATCAGGATATTAGAAGATCTCATGATGTTCTTCACATGTTTGTCTGGACTTTATCCCTCTTTCTTTTTCTGGTTAAGAAAAAAAAAAGTGCTTGAAACAGTTAAAAGTGCTGCTGAAATATGACATCACATCCATATGTCTTTAACATTTGACTCAGACACAGAGAAAAGAAAAGCCTCAACCAAAGCTATTTATACATTTTTAACATCCTGGTAGATTTCAATATGATAACTTGACAAGATTTAAAAATATAATAGCTGAGTTTCGTAATCGAGGCCTGATTTTAAAAAAAAAACAACAAGCTGCTAAAGTATTTTTTAGCTCTTGCACTTTATGCTCATTAGTAACGTCTCTTTTTACCTCAGTGGTTTGTTTAGTCCTGAAGGCTTAATACATCAGACGCCACACATCTTTATCCATATACGTTACAAACTACAGTTGTTGGATAGTTTCTGGTTTGATTCCTGCTTCTTATTAATGTTCTTCTTAAGGAAGACGCTTGAAACAAAGCTGCCAAAGCATTTGATGAATTGAATCCATGTAACTCTGATTTCCTGTCATAGAAGCTGAGCTAGAAGATTTAAAATGACTTGACTGCTTTGAAACAGTACAGCTTTGTGATTTAATGATGCTGTTTAGTTTTTAACGTTCCGTAGCTCTTTAAATATATTCATATTAATATTGAGGGACATCTGCTGGTCAATCTTCAGATCACCCCATCCTTCCTTGCGTCAAACATTTATAAAACAAAAACACCCATATAGATCAGATCAGAATTCAACTCTGAAATGTTTTTTATTTCGGCACTGTGGAGACTCTGTCCTGTCGTTCCTCTCAGGCTTTGGGTCTACAGATTACCGACGCCATGGTCCAGGAGATGGAGAGCCACGCCGAGGACATCGACTTCGCCATGGCGGCAGAAGAGGAGCGGAAGCTCAGGCACGACGTCATGGCTCACGTCCACACCTTCGCTCACTGCTGCCCCGCCGCCGCTCCCATCATTCACCTGGGAGCCACGTCCTGTTATGTCGGAGACAACACTGTAAATCTTTTCCCGGTTAAACCAAACACCATCCGATCAGCGGAGCAACCCTGCTGCCTTGTAGAATTTGATTCCACCTGCGTTTTTGTCTCCCTTCTCAGGATCTGATCATGCTGCGTGACGGCTTTGACATCCTTCTGCCTAAGGTGAGGCTCAGCTGCGGTTCAGAAAACGATCCAACCGTGCCTCTAAGCTCAGCCTCAGCTGTCTGCTAATGAATCAGCGAGCTGGAATGAATAACTATGTCCGTGTAGCCGGAGGAGTTTTTCACACTAGATCAGAAGGTTGCGTGACATAGCAGTGGGTTATGTAATAACTGCTCTTCCTCCAGCTGGCCAGAGTCATCGACAGGCTGGCAAACTTCGCCGAGAAATACGCAGACCTGCCTACGCTCGGCTTTACACACTACCAGTGAGTCTGTCCGCAGCTCAGTCTTTTTATCCATTGAACGTCCTCCCTTACTTTCACCAACCAAACCCGCCTCTCTGCTCAGGCCCGCCCAGCTGACCACCGTAGGGAAGCGAGCGTGTCTCTGGCTGCAGGACTTGGCGATGGACATGCGGAACCTGCAACGGGCCCGCGACGACCTTCGTTTCCGCGGGGTCAAGGGGACGACGGGGACGCAGGCCAGCTTTCTGCAGCTCTTTCAGGGCGACCATGACAAAGTAGGAAAGCTGAATGAGAAGCATCACACCAGGATGGGATGGTGGAGATTTGAAGACTGTAATCTGTCTGTTTCTGCTAACAGGTGGAGGAGCTGGACAGGATGGTGACAGAGATGGCTGGATTCAAAAAGTAAGACATTTCTGTAAAAAAATAAAAAAAAAATAAAAGGTTCAGTGTTTTCCATCAAGAGTTTATGTGACACAGACTCCAAGTAGCCCATAGTGGTGAAGTGGATAAAATCTCGATTTTATCCATCTACTGTTGAAGCAAGATACGTTTCTTTACATTTAAGAAAGGAGATAAAGTTCAGAAAGTTTGAACTTTGATAAGTCAAAAAAAGAGCAAAAAGAACAGTCAGATAAAAAGCAAACGGGTCAGTAAAAATATAAAAACAGAAGAAATAAGATGGTTTTCACAACAACTGTGATGAAATAAGAAAAAGTACCATGAAATAAAAAATGTAACATTTTATCATTTTGCTGTATCTAATGCATATTTCAAATATGAAATATAAAGTATAAAATCCACATTGAAATGATTAAATATCCCATTTAATAAATTAGGATACATTTAATAACTTAATATCATTAAAGAAAGCAAAGATCTTTGAAAATGGATAGAATTACTTCTCTTTATATGAAATAATATACAGTCATGGCCAAAAGTTTTCAGAATGATTCAAATGTTAATATTTACAAAGTCTACTGCTTCAGTTTATATAACGTCAATGTGCATAAACTCCAGAATTTTATAAAGAGTGATCAGCGTAACAGCAATTAGTTTCAAAGTCAATATTTGCCTAGAAAATGAACTTTATTCCCCAAAACACATTTCAGCTTCATTGCAGCCCTGCCTTAAAAGGACCAGCTAACATCGTTTCAGTGATTGCTCCATGGTGATGAGGACAGGGCTGGAGATCAATCTGTCATAATTAAGTAAGAATGACACCACTGGACGCTTTAAAAAGAGGCATCATGACATCATTGTTTATCTTCTGTGAACCATAAGTTATCTCTAAAGAAACACGTGCAGTCATCATTGCACTGCACAAAAATGGCCTAACAGGAAAGAGAATCGCAGCTAG
>JAUZNJ010032496.1:0-13649 GCA_034780135.1 Jordanella pulchra | reverse complement strand
TGTGTTACTTACTACCTTCTGCATATCCAGCTGCTTTTAGATGAACAAAACATCCAATTTAAAAACAACTGCGATTTAAGGCGGGGTTGTCCAGTGCTCTTGGTCTGGACTTAAGTGTTCAGCGTAATAAAAATCCAGCTTATTTTGGTTTCAATTACAAAAAAAAGGCAATAAAAAAATCACGCATGAAAAAGTTTATATTATAATTCTTTAAAAAAAGAGAAAAAAAAACATTTATCTTCCTCCTACTACTTCCTGAAAGCCTTGTCTTTTTAAAGTTTATCATCTGGTTGTTGATCACATGAATTAAGTGTTTTTGTTGCAGACCATTTCCACCCAGATGAAAGAAGCTAGCTTAAAATGGTTTAAAAGGGTTTACTTTAAAAAAATGTGTCATTTTTTAAATTTCCTTTTAAAGTATTGTGTTTTCAATCAGCATATTTAAATTCATAATTAAAATATGCCAATTTGATGGTCAAAGGAAGCAAAGCTATTGTCTGACATTAAACCAGACATGTTTTCCTGTTTAAGGTCACTTAGGTTGACCTACATTCTTTCCATTTGTTCAATTTCTGCTTCATATTTTTCTTTCATTTTACAAACACCAAGATTTCCGTGCCTGAGAAATGAAAAAGCTCATATGATGACATCAGGAAAAGATCTGTGGACCTGAAGATGCCCCCTTCATCTGTTCAATTAGATGATCTCCACACAGTAGAGGAATAGAGGCAGATTGGTGGGAAAAGTCCCAATCAGCCCCGGGATCAAAGCAAAGCTGATGAGAGTCTGATTATCTAGAGTGAAATGAGAAGAACATGGACCCGACTGCCGTCAAGCCATCACTGTAAAAAGCAAACAGCCAGTTTAGATTCCATAAAAGCTGAAATCTTGGACAAACAACTTTTCCAGGCCTCAGGCCCACAGGAAATCTGTGGGAAGAAGTGGGCGAGCAAAGCAGCCTAAAATCCGACTTAGTTACTCCAGTAATCTCAGGACGAATGGGAGAAAAATGCTGGAGCCACGACTTATGGATCCAAGGCAATTCAGACAAATACTTAAACGTTGTAGCTACAACTTTTTGATTGAAATGATTCTTTTTTATTAAACTTAATGCATCCACAGAATGTCTACAGTGGCGCAACATAAAAGTAGTAATTTACAGAAAAAATAAACACTTGTTTAAATATCTTGATGGGTCCAAAATATTTAAATATTTATCTTTGGTTATGGCTTCAGCATCAACACAGGAGGATTCTGCAACAATTAGGTCGAACTTTCTGTTAAGGCTAAAAAATGTCTTCTTCTTAGAATCAATCAAGAGAGAACATCAGTCAGGTTTTCAAGCTTCGGTGCCGACTTAAGGAAGCAAACGGGCTCAGAAGACAGGAGGAAGTTTCCACTTTCCCTCTGAACAAATAAAATAAATGTTTGCTAATGATGATTAAAGGTTAGCAGGAAACCAGCTAACAAACATTACAGAATGAGAGCCACCGTTTACAGGCCGGGAGGAGGTAAAGGTGTAACTGAAGAAAGAGTGAACCATAGGAACTTGGTTCTGGTTGGTGGACTGAAAGAAACAAGGCCCACTCACGTTCTCAGTCAGAGCATCAGACAGCAGACGGATGGCCTTAGCTTTGGCCTCAGCTTTGGCTAAGACTGCCTGTGCTTCACCTGGAGGAAAAGTGAAATCAATTAACAGATATACGAACGTTTCCTCCAACCAACAGAGAGACGGTTCACCTACCAGCTGCTTGATTGATCTGCTCCGCCTTCTCTCCCTCCGACGCCAGGATCTGAGCCTGTTTCCGACCCTCGGCCACATTGATAGCAGCCTCCCTCATCCCTTCTGACTCCAGAACCGTGGCTCTCTTTTTACGCTCAGCCTCCACCTTAAACAACATCAAAAACATCCTTACTGCTGTTTTTGTGACTTTAGTGGATAATTCTAAAGATAAATCAGCTTTAGGTTCTTCTCTCAACCTAAATCTGAATCTAAATCTTTAAACCAAGTCAAAGGTTTTATTCCCTCATAAACTTGAACTAAGAATAATTTGTCTCTGCAGGATGAAACAAGCAGAAAAAGCTTCACCTTCACCTTAAATCATAAGCTGATGTTCTGATCCAGCAGAACGTTGAACTGAGACACGGATTAGAGGCGGTTTTAGAATCAAACAAAGAATTCAGCCTCTAACTAAAGGAGGAGTCTAATATTCAGCCATTTAGAACCAAAATGGGGCTTAAATGCGACATGAGTTTTTTATATATGTGAGCCTTTATGTTTCATTTTAAAGTGAAAAAATCCCAAAATCAATCCAAACTTGTGAATCTAATTCTTGTTTTGAACATTATTGTTGAATTAAAGTGGCTGAAATGCATTAATATGTGATTTAAGCCCGGAGTGGATCCCTACCTGCATCTGCATGGATTCTTTGACTCGAGGCGGGACGTGTATGTCTTTGATTTCATAACGCAGGCAGCGGATCCCCCACTCATCCGAGGCTTGGTTGATGGAGTGGACGATGTTGGAGTTCAGGGACTCCCTTTCCTTTGGATCAAACAGACGCATGAAGACAAATCTTCACATAAAAAAACGAACATAGAGACACAGACTGCAGGAGTTTTCTGTCTGTACCCGGAAAACCTTGTCCAGAGTTAGTTTGCCCAATTCAGAGCGCATGGTGGTCTGGGCCAACTGTGTGACTGCGTACTCCGGATCCTCCACTCCGTAGCTGGCCTGAACAAAAGGATAGGAGAGGCTTTAAAAGCACTGCTGAATGAGAAATCAAATTAAAAAGGCCTTTAATAGTCAGCTACCATACCTTAAAAGGGTCTAGGATCCGTAAGTAAAGCACTCCATCAATCTGGAGCGTCACGTTATCTGGGAAAGTCAAAGATTCAAACATAATTAGATAAATTCATTTCCAAATCTAATTGGGCCACTTAAGGCAGAGACGGAAATCCTGAGAAAAAATGACTGGTGCCTTTAAAAGGTACAGATTCCTCACCTAGAGATACGGCCGACTGCTCTGGGACGTCAATCACGATCTCCTTCAGGCTCTGCACGTAGCGAACTCTGTCCAGCACTGGGATGAGGAAGTTTAAACCCTGAAGGCGCAAAAAAAAGAGAGGAGGAGAAATAAGATGCATTGGGAGTTCAGAGCCTACTGAAGAGACAACAGTTTGGTGAGTAAACTTTCTTTCCTTTAGAAAAATGTTCTACATTTAACCTTCTGGGGTCCCTTGTCCTCAGAGTTCATTTTATTGAACCATATATTAAATTCACCGTGAATGTTTGACTGACAAGAGGGGAAGGACCAAAGGAGACAAGGAAGGACAGAAGGAAGACGAGGGATCCTTCCTTCTACGGTTCATGGTCACAAAAACAAGGAAGAAAGGATACAAGGAACAAAAGAAGGACTCAAGGCAAGGAGGGAAAAAGATAGAGAGGAGGAAAGAAAACCAAGGAGGACGGAAGGAGACACAAAATGAAATTAAACAAGGACATTAGGAATGGAGAGGAGGAAGGAAAGAAGAAGTGGAAGAACACAAGTAAGGATGAAAGAATGTGTGGAAGGAATATCAATACAAGAAGGAGGCGGTAAGGAAAGACAAAAGGTCAAAAGTTAGGAAGGAGGGACAAAGATCAGGAAGTATAGGATGGATAAATGCACACAAGCAAGGAAGAGGTAGAGCAAAATGAGGTAATGTGACATGGAGGAAGGAAGGAGGTGACAAGGAGACAGGAGGAAAAGGAAAGACAGAAAGTATGAAGGAAGATTGGAAGGACAACAGGGAAGAAAGGGAGTGAAGAAGGAGAGACATAAAGGAGCGAGAGTTGAAAGAAAGAGGAACAACATTCCAGAAAGAGGGAGGATCATCTGGAGGTTTAAACATTTGTCCGTCCTTAAACGGGCCGGCAGAACCAACTCCAGACTTTTCCTGTCCGGGTCGGAACCATTTACAGATTCTGGACTCCATGTTTAGATCAAGTGTTTGTGTGATTTCAGATTAATCGTACGGGCTCTAAGATACGGTGGTAGCGACCCATCCTCTCCACCACCCAGGCTTCCTGCTGGGGCACAAACAGAACCACGGTGTTCATGGGCAGACTGGAGGCCCAGCGCTGCTGAGCCGGCGTGACCCAGAGCCTCGGCGCCGACCGCTGGGTTTGCTGCAGAAAAACAGATATAGAAGCAGTACCATTAATAAAGGTGGAATCATTCACAGACCCAAACATCTCCTCCAATGGGTTTATCACAGCAGATTACAGCTACATTAATCTTAATCTGGATTATTGTGATCAGTGCTGCTCAGACCAGTCAACTGATACAATATTATTGTATTTCCTTTCATTTTTGCTTCATTTCCCCCCTTCACCATCTTGTCTGTCCTGTCTTGGTTGTTTCTCTTGTTTCGGTTGCCATGGCGCCGGGTCCATTAACCACTATCTGTCCTCTTTTTCCTACCCACACATTGCCATTTCTTCAGTTCCTGATCTCATTTCACGTTTTGTGAACCATTAAAAGAAGAAACATGAATCATAACCATGTAGGTCATAAAAAAGCTGAGAATTGATGTTTCATGTCATGATTTTCATGTCTGATTTAAATCATTTTCCATTCGTTTCTTCCCCAGAACCGATGTTTGACTTTTATGAAGATTATTTTAGGTCACCTATGGATGGTAGATGTTATGCACTTCAGTTGTATAACTAGATTATGACGTTCATTTCCTTTATGAATACCAACTGATAACCAATATTTGAAAATTAATAAATGAATTGTTTTTTTTATTATTATTTTGGATTCATACATAAAAACAGCTTAGAAGAACAAAGTCACTTCAGATAAATTATTTTACAATCTTGATCTGAAAAGGGGAATCAGCTGAAACACTCGGCTTGTTAATGTCCATCCTAACTGAAACAGAAAGAAATGTTACAATTATTTAATAATCTTTTAATGTTTATTTGGGTTAACTTTAATCAACTGTCACATAGTTTCTATGAACTACTAAGTAGTGATGGACGATATTATCGACCTCTATTAGCTTTAAATATTAGACATCAACCATTCCACCGATATAATAGGCACAGTTTTTGTGACATAAATCTAAGGATTTTGTCTTTCCTTGGTTTGAGCTCTTAGGACAATTTACCAATGAATGAAATCTGTGTTTAAAATAAGAAAAATAAACTCTATGCCAAATAAAGACAGATCTTTACATTTACCTGCTCAAATTTAAAGCAAAAACACAGATTTAAAGAATTCACACTTATGTTTAAACCTTTCTAGAGAAAATCAAAGCATATTCTAAAGCTGCTCCTGGATTCATTGGATAAATACTTTAATACTTTTTGTGGTATGGAAGGACTTTTCTGCTTGAACTTTGCTTTGTGTTGTCATGTTGGTTTTTAGAATAGATTGTTATAGTTTGTTTTAACTAGATGGTCAATAAAAGCATAAAACAGGTTGTTGAACTTACGAGTAACACAGGATTTAAATGTCTTCATTCAGATATAACACAGAGAATGGTTCAAATATCAGCTGATAATATATTTACAACGTCCTTCTGGGGAAATCATTACAGCCAGACAAGGCAAATTGATCATCACGGAGAAAAATGTGGGGCAAAGAGGTGCAGATAAGAGAGGAACAAAGCAGGTGTCCAAAAAATCTGTAACAGAAGTCTTGTTTGTTTTCTCGTCAATAAAAATACAAGATTTACAGACATAAAGATAAAAATAAATCCACCTGGGGTGCAGATCCGTCTGTAAAGAATCAGCATACCCCTGGTAAGAGTGGTTAGAGGGACCAGTATCCTTCACAAAGTAGAAACTGAAGTTGATTTAGAGGAAACTTAGAAGCAAAGCCTCTAAAGGAATAAAGACCCAAAGCGTGTTAACTAATTTGATTTTTTTATCATAAAGACCAATATAATATAAATAAATAATAAAGCCATTAAGAATAATCCAAAAATAAATTACATGGTGTAGAGGGACATTTGGTGTAACTTTAACACGCGTCTACACGCTGAATGACGTTTGGTCGCAGCAGCTAACATCCCGAAGATAACAGCATCACTAACCTGTAAAATGGCTCCGCTTCTTCGACACAGAGTCCGTAACATTATAGTTTCTTTAGAAAATCCACTTCACAGCTAATTAGAGTTAATTAAACCGGGCAAAACACGAATACAAGGCTCATATGAGTGACCCCGGTCTGAGAGGAAACCAACGTTACATCAGCAGTGCAATCCTGAAAGTCTTCGCCCGCTCCGGAAACAGAGGCTTAATGAGAATAGTTCCGCATTAAAAAAATAAGAGAAATTGCATTTAAGAAAACACAATATTTCTAGATTATTCACTTGTTATATTTAAAAATAAGCAACAAAACACTTTTCTCGTTATCATAAAATGTAACACATCTGTTTTCACAAGTACTTCTGGCTGCAGAAAATTTTCATTATTATATAACTATTCCAAGCGAAGTCGACCATCTCCTCAATGTCAGCAAATAAAAAAATGTCAGGATAAGCAGCTTCATAAGTAATTAAAGTCAGTCTTTTATGATACATACGAGAAACCTGTTTTGGTGTTTACAGAAGCAAAAATTAAACATACTGTTGAATGAAATTCATTCTGAACAAATATGTCAAATTGATTATATAAAAAAACAAAAAATATTCAATAAAGCATCTATGGTTTGACCCTGAAGGTGGGATGTGTGCTGTAATAATTATTATTATCAGTTCATTTCATAAAAAAGACACATGACCCTATTAACAGACTTTTTGTGTTACTTTTCCTAATTTAGAAGTTTGTTTACATTCCTTAAAAAGTTGGTAGGATTTAAATTTTGCTTTTCTCCCCACATCTAATCCAATTGGTGTGACATCATGGTCACTCCATAACATCGACAATAGATGGTTCTAAACAGGCCTCTTCCTCTCTCGTCATGGCCCCTCTATTAAAGACATAATGCTTAACAAATTTATAGATAAATGAAATGATGAAATGCTCCGGCACAGAAAGCCAAAATAATACATCCATAGGACCATTTTTATATTTATTTTTCTTTTACAGTTTTATTTAATGATGATGTTGCACTTAGTCATATGAAGATATAGTCACAGTTTTAATCGACTTTATCTGAAGTTTGGAGTGCAGAAAATGTTTTTTTGATTCTCTTAATACAGTGAACTGTAGCTCAGTTTTTATTTTCATTTCTTCTTTTTGTGACCCCATTAAAAAGCACTGGGCCCACCCTGGACCTTCTGGTAAATTTGGTCTAGAAACTGGCTTATGTGTCTTAAAGCCACTTTGGAAATAATTAGTTGGTATGCGCAGACATTTAACGACTTGTTTTTCCTGAAAATAATTTTGCCAAATAATGTCTTGAGACGTTGCCTTAAACAGGAATTATTGATTTTAATGTAATGCTTTTCTGTGAAAAAAGGTTAATTTGTTTAGGCATAAAGTTATAGATGATGGAAGAGAGGGATCAAGGTTAAATTAAAAAAAAAAGATATTTTTCGTGTGTTAGGGTTAGGAGTAGGTCACCTGTTCCTTCAACGCCGCTTCGTCTCAGCGATTGGTTGTAATTCCAACAGAACGCCCCGCCCCTTAATTGAAGAGCCTCCCTCTGATTGGTCCGCTCAGACGCCAGTAACAGGTGTCTTCTCCTCCTTCTCCCAAACGCTCCCTCTGGCTGTCCGTCCGAGAGGAAAACTGGGATGAGAGTTTTAATAATGGCGTGGACACAGTGGGGAGCAGCTGCTCTTTACGCCCTGTCCGGTATCAGCAAGAAACTCGAAAACACCGAAAAGGATTTAGTTGCAGCTTTGAAAGCATTTTAACGGAACTTATTATGTTACCGCACTGAGATTAAATCTCCGCCGAGAGCTTCAAACTGTGAAACTACCTGCTGCTTGTCGCTGGAAGCGCTTTGTCATGTCGTTACTGTGTGTCAGAGGTAGGTTTATGCTCTTTCTATTTACTTAAACTGAGTTGTAAGTGATTGTAAGGAAGCATTGTCCCACACTGGATGGACTTTAAAAGTAAGTCCCTTATGTTTACAGGACCAAAAGTGCCGCAAGCTACTACATTGATCATTTTTTTTAAATAAATGATTACAGTCATGATACAATTTAAGAATAGATTCTAGTTTTTCAATGTGCATTGCATTAATAATATGCAATCTTTAAAGATGAGAATGTACAAAGAATACAACGAAACGCACTCTGAAATAGATCAATCATAGAGAATTTGTTTGCTCTCAATGAATACGTGGTGACAAAAGTGCAACAATGCAGCGATGATTAGAAAAAAAATAAATACTTAAAGAATGTGATCTGATAGTTATAGTTTAAATATCCCACCAATGTGTTCAATCACAGTGAAATAATTTAATGTCAAAATCGAGATGAAGAATCTGATTTCATTGAGATTTGCAAATTCAATTACTAATTTGTTTTTATGTGTAGGCTACTTTTACATCTGTATTTAGTGTAAAAATTGCAATTTAAAACATTGATAAATGATAGAATAATGATTAGGGTTTCATGAAAAAAGAAAAATTAAAAAATATCTACTTATTTACAAATTTAAATATAGTTTATTATTAATTATGAAATAGATATGAAATCAGTTGACTAAAATAAAATAATTGAACGTGAAGCTCATATATATTTGTTTGATTCTCTTGTGTGGCATTGCACTATGAATTAATTCAATCTTACACTATTGCTCTTTGCACATATCCTTAGATTCTGATTGGTTGACCTGAGCATCAAATCCACTTTAGATCAGTTATGTTGCTACTTAAGGCAAAGAAATGTTGCACAATAACCAATAACTTACCTATATACTTAAAAAAAATCTAGTTTTAGTAGTCATGTGTTATTAATTATAGATATATTGACTTATTTACATATTGTTTTCCAAATTCATACAAGTAAGAATACTCAAAAACGGATAAATCAATGTCTAAACCCTACAGCTATAAATATATAACATTAACATTAAATCAGTTTTTGTCAAAATTATATAATATATTCATCAAATGGTTGAACTAGTTATTAATAAATTTTAAAACCTTTTAAATAATTTTTTTTCCAAGTAGTATTTGAATCAATCATCATTTATAAAATTGTTTTGACTTATTATAGTAATAAATTTTCTCACTTTGTCTATACATGTGCTGTTTGTCTTTGAGATTAATAACTACCTTATTAATGAATCCAATCCAGACCCTGGTTGGGCTAGGGCTGCCAGTTTGTTATGGTTTAAAGAAGCACTGAAGAACTTTCTGCTGTAAAGCCTGCTATTTAAAAACAAAATAGAAAAAAATCTTTGTTAAAATTTAAATCTATTTTAAAATTAAATTCTGTTTCGGTCAGAATGTTATGAGTAAAAAGACGTTTTGTATTTAAAGACCGTTCTGTATCGAAAGCTTAATCAAAGTTCACTGTAAGTTTAGTTTTCTTACACTTCAGGCGAAGAGAAGACTGAGCTCTCTGGAGATTTTCGTCTGGAAAAGTCAGAAACTTTAACTTTAAGGTTTTTATGAAAGTCCTTTGGTAAAAAAAATCTTTTCGGTGCTTTTTTGTCAGGCCTATATAAGGTAGTTTAAACTGTGTTTCTTGAAGTGTTAAGTCTCTTTACATACTCCACCTATAACTGTTTGAAGATTCTTAAAGTGGTGGCACAGAGTGATTGCTCAAGCAAACATTCAGTCACATTCAGAAGCTCCTTTAATGCTATTGCACATGTTCCCACGTCACTACTGAATTACAACAGATGCAGCTCTGCTATTATCCTCTGTTTCAAAGCAGGAGTTCTACGTTTTTCACCTGTGAGTTGATTACTTTTAACTCTCCCACCCTGCTGGTATCCATCCGGAGGTTTCTGGTCTCAGGAAATTAACAAAAAAAAAAAAAAAGAGGGATAACCTGAAGCCTCTGGCTACTGTAGCCTGACCTTTATTTAAATGTAATTCCTCGCATACACTGAAAGGGTGTATAGTGAACTTGGAAAAAGTTTTGTCCACTGCTGACTTGTTAAAGGTTAGCTAATTCAAAAGAGGATGATAGTGTCAAGTATTTAATATTATATATTGATATTTTTTCCCAGCTGTAGCCATAGAGTTTATGGTTGAAGTACATGGAGTACATGGAGTACATGGAGTACATGGAGTACATGGAGTACATGGAGTACATAGAGTAGATAGATAGATAGATAGATAGATAGATAGATAGATAGATAGATAGATAGATAGATAGATAGATAGATAGATAGACACGCACACATTTAAAGCTAACAGCAGAAGTTAGCTTTAGTTTGCTTTAGCTGTTAGCTTGGAGGTATTTCAGGCTAACTTTAGCCATTAGCTTAGATTAGCTGATGTTATTATTTAAGTCACAGGACACAACAGTTCCCTCTTGATTTGTTGCACTGATTTTTAATTAAACTAAGAAAGTAATGAATCAATTAATGATACTGATTAAATTTCGTTTGTTTTGACAAATGTTTTGTTCATTTGAATGACACGTGACCGACCCAGTACTAACATACAGTGAACCCTCGCTATAACCTGTGTTGTCAACTCCTCCAAAAGAAAAGTAGCTATTGGCTATCCCCTAAGTCGCTAAAAATCACTAAATAATGTTATCACCTAATTTGCATAATTGGTTGTATTGCAATGCGCTAGCATGCAGGAAAGTATAGGAACAACATCAAGTTAGAGCCAACCAGTGGCGCCGACTTCACATATGCGCAATTCATTTGCAGTCTGGATGTGGGGGAGTGCACGGGGGAGGGGCTTGCAGCAGCACACGCTGGTGATACGTGACTTCACGTCAGTCTCCAATAGCCCCTTAAAAAAAGTAGCTAGATTTGTCACTAGTCACTTTTTTGAACATTTTTCTATAGGGGGGTCTGAAAACTCACTAAATTTAACGAGAAAGTCGCCAAGTTGGCAACACTAGCTATAACACAGTTCACCTTTCAAGGTCTTGATGCTTCACGGATTTGCATCATGTGTTGTGGTCTGCATCCTGACTGGCTAAACAGTCTCTCCGCTTTTTCTCTACCTGTGTGTCAATATAACGTTGCGGTTTAATATGTAAACGTACGCGGGCTTTAGAAGGAAAAAAACACTACAGAGCGGAGTCAATTTCTCATTTTCTCCCATTGTAATCCAATGACTCGAGTCGCAGTGGGGTTGTGCTGATCTCTGCAATTTGAAATATTCAGTTCGTATTAATGATTAAAATCATAATTTTAGTGTATAGAAGTTATTTATAATTAAAAAAAAGTTTATATGGTATTTTTATTTGTTAAACAAACACTTGGGTTAAAAATGTTTTGTTCTTTGGGTTAAATTTATTATAGAGTATTTCATTGTATAATAATTGTAAAAAAAAATAAAAGTTACTGCTTCACGGATTTTGTCTGTTATGGGCTTTTGTTGGAACATAACCCATGCGAAAAAGCGAGGGTTCACTGTAAACCCTAAATTTAACCCTAATCCTACGTTCACAAATTGGTTGTAACAATACATTTGCGATATATTACGTAGTGCTAAATGTCATTGCCCCTCCTGTATCATCCCTGGGTAGCGTACCTGTTTTGCAGCTGTTTATGTTGATGATATCGATACACTTTCCATACAGAAAGAAGAAGCATTTCAGACTGAACAGGTCAGATGAGAGACCTGGTCCTTTCAGAGCTGTTTGGTTCTGTTTCAGAAAGGAGAAGGAAATCTTTAAAACCAGCAGGAGTCCAAAGAGGTTCAGCCCGTGCCCCACAGTGGGATATGGATTGACTCCAGGCACCAATAAATCACAAACAAACCCTGCAGAATGTTTTCATTTCACTTCAGTGGGACAGTTGAAGTTAATCTAGACCTGTTCAAGCCGTTCATTTGTGAATTAGTAAAATTAAAGCTGTTATGTAGCTGATGGATGAGAATTATTGGACAGAGAGCTGATGTGACTCAGACTTAACATGGATGCTTATTTATTGCTAGCTGAGGTGATTGGTCTCCATGGTAATGTCTTTTCACAACAGATGAGTGGCGCTGACCTAACATGTGGACCTAAAGAGGGGGTGCGGATATAGGGAAGCGGATGCATGAGGCATGGGTGGTATCACATGTTACCTCTGATACTGAAGAGCTGGAGACACGTGTTTTTGTTTAGTTACAGTGTCTGTTTGCTTTAAAACCAGTTTTATTGATTTCAGTTTGGAAACAAAATTAATCATATACCTGCTTTCATATTTCTGCTGTACTGAATACCAGGTTCACACATTATATCTAAAACCTTACTTCGGATTTCTTTAAAAAATGACCTCAATCCTAAATGTTTTCATCATGTTGAAGACAAGAAAAAAATGCTTTAGGAATTTAGTCATGAGACATTATTATCTACAGACCTGGAAAGGCTTGACACTTTTCCATGTCTAGGCAGGTACGATAAGATGAGGCAAAAATTACCCAGTTTTACTAAAACTGATAAAACATTTTTATAAATTTGATTTAACAAGAAATCCACTTTGTTTATTTTACACAGAGGTTTACTCTCAGTACTTGGCATTGATTCGATAGCAATCCCTCACACCAAGCATGCATGCGGCAACAGTGGAGAGGAAAAACTCCCATTTAATTGGAAGAAACCTCCAGCAGAACCAGACACAGTCTGAGCTGCCTTTTTTTCCGATGCCAACTGGGGTTCAAGGAAACAGAAGTAGACTAATAAAAGAAAGATCGCAGCACTGATCCATTAATACTTTCTATGCTAAAAGCTTCATAGGCGGCTCTGTTTAGGAAAGAAACATTTAAGGATACTAGCACTGAACTAGCTTTGCTGTCAAAAAGCTGAAAGGTACCGCATAAAATTATTCACAGTAAAAACGAAGCCCATATCTATGTCTAGGACAGAAACAGGACTAAACACTGAAAAACATGCCCATCTATATCATCTACAATCAAAGATGTTGATGGCAGCAGCCTATTTCTCTCTGGGATGGTGTCACACACAAACAGAAACAAGACTAGATGAAACTACTATGATGAGAAAAAGCAAAGAGAACAAAGTTTGTGTTGAATTTTTGTATCAATTCCTGTGCTAGGTGTTGGGTCTCTATATTCCAGTTGATGATTAATCAATTACTAAATGCAGTTATTTCAATAATCGATTAATCACGATTAATCTGATTGTTTCAGCCCCAGTTTAGTCCCTTTCGGGGTTGGGCTCTAGGTGTTCTCGTCTGCCCTTCACTGGTGTGGCCATCCTGTGTGCCCTTCATGTGTCCCAGTGATCTGGGGTGCCTTTGGATATCTGGGTCCACGGCGCCCCTTTGTCCACCCTGGGCCCTGTGAGCGAGTCTGGGGCCGCTTATACCTGCTATTGAGCACATTTTTCTTTTGAAGAACCTTTGTAAATCCTTTCTAAATGAGCTTGGTTGTTTAGGGCTTTATATGTGAGTGGGCGGATTTTAGATTCTATTCTGGATTTAACAGGAAGCCAATGAAGAGAAGCTAAGAAGCCAATGAAGAGAAGCTAAGATAGGATCTCTGTTTTTAATTTTCATCAGAACTCTGGCTGCAGCATTTTGGATCAATTGAAGGTTTTAACTACGGTTTTTG
>JAUZNJ010032494.1:0-13651 GCA_034780135.1 Jordanella pulchra | reverse complement strand
CTCCTCAGTACATCTCTTAAAATAAACATCTTAAATCTGATTAAGCTCTTTTGTCTTGGTGTTCTGCATGTGGGCTCTGCACTTAAAAAACCCAAACATGACAATTCCATCATCTAAGCGAAGTATTTTATCTCTTTAAATATAAAGGAAAAAATGTATTTTTAATACTTACTATGAATCCTGGTTCTCCTTTTGTCCCAGTATCACCCTTTTCACCCTGGAAAAGAAAAAAAGATTAGCTCAGTATTTTAAGCTTTCCATTTTCCTTTTCATTACGAAAGGCATAAGGAAATCCCTCAGGTCTGACAAATAAAGAAATATATCTGCATCTACACATTCCACAGGAAAGCTTATAACCCCAGCACAAATACCTTAGCTAGAATTCACTTTACAATAACTTTACAAAATGATATAGAAAAGCTACATAATTTTTCTTCTTTTACACAAACATGGTGTTTATAAGAACAAAATCTGGATGTTGTTTACCTTGGAGCCCTCAGATCCTGGTTCTCCTGCAGCGCCATCCGGACCCCTTGGCCCCTGCATGACACCATCATAAAACACATGATTAGTTTTACTTTAATAATCAGTAAGACACTTAACAATCTTACACAGGTCAAGATAGTGGCATTGTGAAGTAAAAACTAGACTGATGTTCCATTAGATCTTATTTTCTCTTCATATGTAATCCAATTCACCCAAATCTCAGAGGCTATTATCTAAATCAAATCATACCTTCTGTTAGTTTTCCATACATTTTATGTTATAGGAAATAGAAAATGATTGCTATTCAATTCGAAAGAGGAAAATGTGTTCTACAAATAGTTTTGAACATTACTGAATCGTTTGTCTTTTTTTGACAAAAATGTAAACATTTAAAACATGCCACAAGTGTTGTGATTCTCCCCTTTTGGTTTGTTTCATTGTGTCTGTGATTGGAATGCTCAATATTAGAAATCTCTGCTATGGTGATACGGGGAAATGCTTCCGTCATTATGTGACCTTTAGCATTTTGATCTATGTCATTTGTCTCCAGTCTGTTAATGTGCTTTCATAAGACTCTCTCTCTAACTGACTAAATTAGCATAAACATGTAAAATGCTAATAAGAAACTATTAGGATTTTAAATACAACATAATCATATTCGGTATGTTAATTCCAGAGTTAAAGATAATTAAAAATGACATTTTAAGATTTACATTTCTTTGTGCAATACCATAAAATAGAGGAACTGGAAATATTCTCTAAAAAGTTTAAAAAGAAAATATAATAATATCAACAATAAAACATGTCTGTATTTTTCCTTCTTTAGGGGTCATTCCCCAGAAGTTACAGAGTATTTCACATCTGAGTAAAAGACTAAAGCCTTTTAAAAATGGAACTGTCCCTTAAAAGACAGGAAGTCCAAGATTTAGTTTGTTTTGGTGATTTAGTTTTATTGTAGAAGTGAAACTGTAATGTAAACTGCACTACTGTTCCACGGTAACTCAAATATGTTTCTTCTTTGCAGGATATAAAAAAGGACATTTCAATAGTAGAGAAAGACATGTTTAAGCAATAGTCCTACCCGCCTCCCTTTTGGCCCAGCGATTCCTGGACTGCCCCTCTGTCCCTGTGGACCCTGTTTTACAAAACAGTTTTTACACATCATGAAAAAAAATAATACTAAAAAATACTTATGTTGACAGGAAAGATCTAAAATAGTCATAGTTTTTAATGTGAGTCTCTTTGTTGTGATATGATTATGTATTTTCAGTCCTAATCTATGTGCAAATGTGGTATTTTTGCTGCATCCCAAATAGTAGAAAAAATCTGCTTCGCTCACTGGGCAAACATGGGTTTAATATGAAATTACTGTTATTACTTTATTGTTAAAGCCACAGTGGCAGATTTGAAAAGAAACTTAGGGCCAGCAATGTATAAATGATGCACTGTATATTGTCATGTTTTTTTAACAAGCCAGACCTTTTTGAATGTTAAGAGTGGTTAAGCATCCATCTTTAATAAAGAACACTTACAGGTAAACCTTGCATGCCGATATCCCCAGGACTTCCTGGTGATCCTGGGTAACCCTATTACAAAACATGCAAAAATGCAAAGATATTGCATTGAGAACTGAACAGGTAGCAAAAACCTTTAGCACAGTGTCTTGTATATCAAAAGTTTGTATTTCTTTCTCTTTCATTGTACCCTAGATAATCTAAAAAAAGGCTGAGCGGTTCTTCTCAATATTACGGTAAACACGTAATTCAAACAGTCATCTCTAAAGTGATAATTTTCAAACATTAAATGCCCTAAATTGGCTAAATTCCTAAAAAAAATAGACTGGTTCCTCTTTGCACTTTCCTGTCCATTTCATTTAAACCAAATATACAAAAATAAATCCTCCAACTCTAGTTACACTCAACCATCAAGTTAATCCCCTTCTCTTGCACCCATTATTTAGTTTGTGAGCCACTTAAACAGCAGTGAGGTCAGAACTCTGGCCCAAAACCCCAGATATGGCGTTAATCCAAAGTCCTCAGACAGTGTGGGAACAAACTCAGCCCCTTAGAGGCTCATACACTCTGCTCAATATATATTCTTATGTTTTTTTGTGTATATGTGGTCCAAAATATGTTTGTGTCAATAAGCAAAACTTTAACAACTTTAACAATAACAACTTCAAAAAATAAAAAAAACTTTAACAGTAACATTTCTTTCTGCTTCATTCATTTTACTGCTTCTTGTCTGCTACTGGAAGTGGAGAATAGTGCTTTCATATTTCTAGGTTTATACATAAGACATAACATCCACGCTTTTGTAAGTAGATAGCAATCTACTTTTAAAAAGGAAGAAAATCAGTATGTGCCTTTCAGTTTAAAATACACATAAATCAATCAAATCAGAAGTTTGTACTTGGACACATGTATAGTAATTATGTTGCTCACTAAAGCGCTCAGTGTTGCATCACACAGCTTTTAAAAAGTTGCCTATAAAAACAATCTAGAATGAAAAAGCATAACAAGCCAGTGGCGTTGGGACATTCCATTGTCTTGAAAGCCTGCTATATGAGGGCAGTTTGTTTTTTTTAAAGAAATGAACGCAGTATTTTGATAAGAAAAACTGGTTTTAAACTGATACTGACTTAAAGAGATCAAGAGTTCCACCTCTTTCAGATTTTAGCTTGTTTTAATCACATAACATGTAAGAATATTCATACAACTTTAAGTTATTCAATAATTTCTCGGGTGCGGCACAAATCTGGCCTTAGAGGAAGAATAGCAAAAAGGCATTTTTTAAAGTTACCTTTGATGTTCTCATATATGCAAAATACTGTATGAAACTAACAGCGCTTATGGTTCTGAATCTCCTTGGTGAAACATGCTGCATGCAGCATTATGCTGTGTGAATGCCTTCTTTAGGGACGGACCTAATGAAGAGCTAATGGAAAGATGGCTTAAGTCCGAAATAATTCTCACCCCTGGCCGATCCAGCTTAGTTTCATTGAACCAAGTTTCTTTTTTGATAGGAAATAGGACAGGCATCTGTCAAAAAGTGTTTGCCGTGTCCCTGTTTCCACCTTGTAGCTACATGGTAAAAAAACGTTTTAGCACTGCTGCCCAGCAGCATGAAGGTCCTGTGTTTAAGTCTAATCTGGAGCCTTTTGTAGCCTGGCCAGTATCACTAATTTATCCTGTGCATATCAGTCTAGAAAGGACTGGGTAGAGCCCAATTTTAAAGGTGGGACTAGTCAGCGGAAACAGTTTAGAACTTAGCAGAAAACTATGGATGTAATGAAAGCCTTTTTTATTTAAAAATGTTAACTATACAAACCATTTTTGTGCAATATAATAAAGAGGATCAATTAAACATTGCTTTGTTGCAGCTTCAGCGTTGGCTTTCACAGAAAAACGCTGTTGCGTTAAAGTAACGCTCTGATTTAGATCAGAGAGTTCTGATCCTTATTAAGGCTAGGCTAGGCTTTTTGAGCCCAACAGTAACATTTCTATTTAATTAAAGTTTCTATTGAATTTTATTAAATGTTTATTAAATGTTGTAAAATAAAATATCTTTACTTAAAAAAAAAATCTAGCATTTTTAACTGTCAGGGAGAAATTAGAAACATGTATCTTTATGCTATAAGCATGATTTTAGGTAAAGAACAAATTTTGAAAGCTCTCTTTCCTTAATGGCTGCCACTGCAAAGACCAGTTTATGAGTGTGGAAAATCCTAATTGACTTAACTCACCATGGGCCCCTTTTCTCCAACAGGACCTGTAGGACCTGGTGGCCCCCGGTCACCCTGTTAAAAATAAACAAAATAAGTTATGTTTCTGAAAATGGATTGCCTGTCTTCTTGGACATAGTAAAATGTAATGATGGAGAGATTAAAACATAAAAATTCTGTGTTTTTTCATTATTTTCTTAGTATGCTTTGCAATCTTTGTTCCCTCTGCATTTTTCATGCTATTGACCTCCCATTCCAAATATATAATCTGGAATACAAGAGGGTAGCTATATTGTTTTAACTTGTGTTTTATTTACTGGCATTTAAAACTATTTCAAATGTCATGTTTTGTTTTCTATTACGTAAGGGTAGTTTTTCATACATTGTGAATCTAAATCTTTAAAATGGTAGAAAGAAAAGTCTTTTCTGGATTTTTTTTTGACTAATTTAGAAATATTTGTTATGAAAGGTAAAGACAGAAGCAATTTGAGGCATGTATAAAAAAATATGCTGATAAGTAATGTGTTGAAAACAATCCTAAAAAATAATGTTTTTTCTAAAAAGAGTAAAATAAGCTAAAGTAAGGGACCCCGAATGCAAACCACGTGAATTACAAAGACTCCAAAATATGTGTCAAAACTTTCAAAACTGATCAAATGTCTGGTTCACTCAGATTTAATGCTGCTCTGTGGTTTTCATTTACCGCATGATTGAGAATCTGAACAGGCAAACCTTTCAGGGTTAAACATTCAGGCTGTAATACATATTGAAAGCCTTTTCATGACAGTGTATTAAAACTCATTTATACAGGGACGCTGCTGCCATTTTAATGTAATTATGCATTTTGTTTTCTGCAGAGTAAACGCAGTGTTTACACAAGGCCATATCCTTTTCTTGATGCCCCCCTTGTTATTGTAAGCTGAACATTTTAATAAAGCTTTGTGATATTATTATTAGTCTCTAAAGTAGAGTGTTATTGAATAGAAATATGCATAATGTGAAAAGAATTTGTAGGCTGTCAGGGTATGACTGGTGCTTACAGACTAAATCGGGTGGGGGTGGGGGGTTGTAGGAGAGTTGGAGAACAAGCAAGAATCTGACAAGCAGATGGCTTCTTCTCACAAGAACATGTTCTGACACACGGGCCTTCTGGATAGGAAAGAAAAGGCAAGCAGGTTGGGATATGGGGAGGGAACAATGGAAAGGAAAGCCAAAATATACAGTAGGACTGAATGATGCACAGCCAAAATTCTTTAAAAGCATTATCTGATGCTTGGTAAGCTAGGAATGGAGTCTTAAATAAAGTTTTTAGAATTTGATGAAAGACAATACACATTTAATTTGGAGAGCAGTATGTGATATGAATGAAATAAACTACTTAAATTCATTTACATAGCGAAAAATAGCAGGCTTGTTTAGGAGAATAGGCGGTGGTAAAGAGGCAGTAATGAGGACGTGGTTTTGACAATATTGTTATTAATGTGGATGTGAGGGTGCTGAGTGTTTACATAAGCATGTGTTTTGGGGCCTCAAGTCAAGGCTGCTTTAACATGGGTTTAATTATAAGGGTATACTACTGACAGGCAAGCAGCTGATGCTGCCTGACAGCCTAATGACGGAGAAACACACTCCTTACCTTTTCACCGGGAACTCCCATTACCCCAGCTATCCCAATTAGGCCAACTGGACCCTGGTGAGAAGGAGGAGGGGAAAGGAGAGAACAAGAAAGAGTGTCAAACACAAACACGTCAGGAGAAAGTACAAAGGGTTACTTCCAAAACTATCATGAAGCTGGGATTCCAAGATGTTCTAGATTCCAATTTAATTGTTTCAGTCAGTCATTAGTGAGTTTGTTTTGTCTAAATTATAAAATGATTAGATGGTAGATTGTCAATATAGCCTCTTTCCCACTGAAATTAGCAGGTTAAACTGGGGTTTTCAAACATGAATCTACCTGCTAACAATCACCATTTGGCTCCCTTCCCACTAGCAAAAAAAAAAAAAAATGACTGTGATCCCCGTTGGCAAGCTGAGTAGCCTCTGTGACATCATCACACTGGGTTAATATTCATGATGTCTCTAGTGCAACAGAAATTAGAAAGTAAACAATGTAGAGCAATGTGTGAGGAAGCCAGGAATCAGTAGGTGTGCTTTGTTGTTTCACTCTTTTATACATCAGAGTATCTCTCAACAGAGGCACTCCATGCTTATCAAATGTAAACAGAGTTGTTTTGGCTTTTTAGATCAGATACAACTGGGGCGGTATATGGATGTCTGTACGTTTCGCTTAATGGTATTACGTAAATTAGCGGGTTGATCTGGCTCTGTTGTTCCCACTGTATGCCGATTGAAGCTTATCCTCTAATCCCTGCAGGCCTATTCATTGACAATTATTTAAATTAAGAAATACAAGAGAGCACGGCATCCAAAGGTGGAAACCTTTATCTTCCTGTATTAGGAAATGGCTATAAGAAAATAGTTACTAATTCAAATTTCCTTATATGTACACTTGGAGAGAAACAATGTAAAGCTTAACAACAACTGAAACTGTTACAAATAAGAAAGTAAAATTATCCAAATTACCCAGTTTGTAGGAGTTAAAATAAAACCTTGATTCCCAAATCTTTTATAACTAGTAAAACATTTTTAGAGATTTAATGTTGCTTACATCTAAGTTTACAGTAACATCAATAGCTAACAACAGCTCAGAATCAGCTTTAATAAACCTCTGATACTGGTTAGCAAGAAATTTACAACAAAAATTTTATATGAATGCTTGGCCAATTTGGAGACTGATTGGTGACGGAATAAGACATGAGCAAATATTAGGAGAGCTTTTTAACAAGCTCCTTTACATGAAGAGCACTGGTACTCATCATCTTCCACTTAGTTGTTCAAGGACAAGGTTAAGTTGTTCCAAGGCCAGCCAGGAGACATAGTCCTTCCAGCTTGTCTTAGGCAATTTCTTGGGCTTCCTCCTTAAGGAGTTGTCCAGGGGGCAATGGAAACCCACGTCCAAGCCGCCTCAACTGACTCCACTTGATGTGGAGGAAAAACGGCACTACCCCAAGCCTCTCCTGGATGGCAGAGAGTACCTGGCCACCCTGTGGACAAAGCTAATTTCAAGACCATAGGTGAGGCTAGGAATGTAAACCGACAGGTAAATTGAGAACTTTGCTTTTTTTGCACATCTTTCTTTTCACCGCAACAGACTGATTCAGTGCTGGTATTAGCCGCACCAATCCCTCTATTGCTCCCCCACTACATTCTTCCCTGACTCGTGAATAGGACCAAAAGAACTCCTCCACTTGAGTCAAAACTTCTCCTCTGAAATAAAGGGGTGAGAGAAAAGTCACCTTTTTTAGTCGAGAACAATGGACTAGCACATGCATTAGGCCTGTGAAGATGGGAACAAGCAGAACTATGTAATCTGCAAAAAGTAGGGACGAAATGCACTGATCCTTAAACCAGACCCCCTCCTGCCTTTGGCTGTGCTAAGAAATCCTTTCCATAAAGTGACAGGGGGTGTTCCTGCTGGAGTCCAACATATACTGGGAACAGGTCCCATTTAAAGCTGGCAATGAGGACTAAACTCCTGCTTTGTCTGTACAGAGACAGGATGGTCCTTAGTGAAGGGCTCCTGACTCTGTGCTCCACAGGGCACCACAAGGGAAACGATCAAATGTCTTCACTCGGTCCACGAAGCACACATGGACAGCTTGGGCAAACCCCCATGACCCCTTAGGTACCCTGCAGAGGGTGTAGAGCTGGGCCAGTGTTCAACAGCTGGGAGAAAACCCAACCTGCTTCTCCTGAAGCTGAAATTTAACAATCAGCCAAACTCTCCTCTTTGGCACTCTGGCATAGGCCTTTGCAGGGAGTGTAATCCCCCTATAGTTGGAACACACTCTTCGGTCTCCCCTCTGTCAGTCCAGGGGGATCGTCACTGACCACCAGAGTGCTAAAGAGGCGTGTCAGTCATGACAGCCCAGCAACATCCAGAAAAGGTACTCGTGGCAGATTTCATCCACTCTCGAAGCCTTGCCAACCCTGCTGACTTTAGACTAGTTGATGAACCAGTTTGGCCCTAAGCACGTCTCTGCTTTCGCCAAATAAGGAGTATTAGATTGATGAAATCTCAAAGTATTCCTACCAGCATCCGACAATGTGAAGATTTGGGGCCACTATATGTCTTAAAAACTCTCCACTACCCACCATAAAAGGGTTCATATATGCTAGTCTAGCCACAAATCTTAGTCTGGACGGTCGCATTTATATGTACCTACCTGATTACAGGCCAATATAAATAAAGTTGCATTGCATTGGTTCCATTCTCTTTACAACGTCCTTCTGCAGAGTTTGACTTACAGTTTTCACACAACTGTATAACTCATTCACATTGTATAATCCCTTAATTTTTCCATGCGTCCCAGAGTGTTTATATTGACAAAGGGAAAAAAATTAAGTCTAAGAATGAAACAAACTAACAGACAAGAAACAGGCAACTAACATAAACACTATAAAGCTTTGTTCTTTTTGCAATTCAGCAACTTGGCCAAAATGCCTGACAGCTATAAAATACTCCTCATATATCATCACTGTAGGAGGATTATCCTCCCAAGCACTCGTTGACGCTGAAGTAATACAGCCTGCAGACAGGGGAACAAGAACACAATATTGACCTCGCATCCCTAAATCTTCAAAGAAAGTAGCACGACATGGCAACCTGAACCTTATAACTTTAACAAAGTTTAGCGAGGTTTAAGGAAGTTTAACTAGGCCTTTTTACGTTCAAACACTGTCATGTACAGGCCAACTGCTTTCTTATTTGGGGGTGGGTACTCAGGTTTGGTAGGAAAGAAAGCTAAATGACATTAAAGAGTTGGAAATTCAAGCAATAATGTTAGATTCATAGAAGTAGTACAACATTCAAACCCAAACTGGCTGACATGGTCAGAGGAGCAGTTGATTTTTGTCAAAGCAGCCTGTTTACATTTTTATATATTTAGGTTCTTTAAGAGAAAATGACAGATGAGACTGATGAGCTGAAAATCTGAATTGGCCAAAAGTGTCCTAAACTCTTAAAAGCCTTCAGTGAAAATTTCACTTGAAACAGTTTATGGGATGTGATTTAGGGATAAGAGACCACTTAGAGAAGATATAAGGATTAAAGCTTAGATGCATCAACCCATTCTCGGTATCAGTCACATCCTATTTATCTGGAAAGTGATGTAATGGTATTTATTAGAGCCAACATATGTTTAAGAGTTTCTTTCCCACTGCATGGCTCCATGGTTCCTCTTTGGCTTCAAAGGGCCCTCTGTTCAGTAAGTGCTTAATGCCTCTCATATGTGCAGAGCAACAACACAGTCCAGCATGCATGGCCCAATTGGTTGCCTCTTTTATCCTTAGAATGCAAATATTAGCATTAAGGGGCCTGCTGGAAAGACAGGTCTTTTTGTAGTTTTCATAGTAGATGTACATGAGGAAATTTCAAGAAAGACGAACGGGCACTGTTTCTGTTCTAAAACACTTACATTTTTAGCAGGGATAAGAGCTTTATCTTTTCTAAAGAAATGGATCAGGGTATATGATAAAAAGTGATTAGGCAAAATTTAGGTCATAAAAGCCTGAAGAAATCAGTAAGTTGCCCTGCAACTTACATGGCAGCTTCACTTATATTCAACTGATTAGAGGTGTGGGGGACTTTCTTACCGGTGGTCCAATTATTCCAACATCTCCAGTGTCCCCTTTCTCTCCCTGCAAGGAGTAAACATTAAACAATTTCATTATTTAGGATCTTTATCTAAACATATCTTTTGTATCAGCCCTATTTTTATTCTAGCAGTGTTATCAAAGGATATTAAGAGTGTAAAAAGAACACACACAGTGAACGGGGCTGTGAATAATTTCCAGGATGCACTGCATGATGACGGTCATGGAGGAAATAATTTCCCTCTAATTAAGACCATGTTTACAGCACAGTCTAAGAGTTTCAAAGGATGAAAATCAAGGCAACCACGGGATAAGCAAAAAGCCTTACCAAAGAAAAATAAACGAATTTAATGTAACTGGTTGGGTTTATATGTAAGTAGTTTATTTCTGAAGCAGATTTCAAAGAATAATAATCACAGACACTTATTATAAAGCATAAGTTATAAACGGTTTAGAAAAAACAGAATAATGAAAGAACAATAAGTTCATGACAAGTGTCCTTACAATCAGTGGAGTTAAGATTGTGGGGCAACTGCGTAGTTCAACAACCAAGGAGCCACAGACTAAAAGTCCTTACTCCTTTAGATTTAAGCCTTGAACAAGGAACAACCTGGATGTTCTTGGCTGTGGATTAAAGGCTACAAACAGCAAAGTGCTTGGTTAAAAGCTGAAGGATATCTTAGTACCTAATTATAGCTCTGTGGGAAAAATAAGTATTTTAAAGTGAACTCTGAAATCCTCCAGAGTAGGGAGTATGTGACCTTGTTGATAGTATTAGTATTTATGCATTTAAGTAAGGAGATTTTCTGTTGCACTTTTAATAGCCTGCAGGTGTAAAATTGATGATCTTTCTAGAACAGTGAAATGTAGATTGCAATAGTCTAAATGGAATGTCACAGATCTGTGCAGGAAAACATGCTTCATATTTTAGAAATGCTTAATTCATGAAAGAAACATGAAACATAGTTTCTTAAGTGCACCTGGCGTAACACAAAACACTGTCATTAAAGCATCTTAAAATGAAAGAAAAAGAAAAAATGGAAGAAACTAAATAAAGAAACTGATCTAAGGTGTACGTGTTATTAGGGACTAGTGATTCTTTTCCAAGTGTGTAGTTATTGCTGTGTGCAATTCTGCTACGAAGTTATGTTTGATCCCAAGACCTGATACAAGGCACCATTTACCACCATGCCACCAATACAATTCGTGAAACATTACACAAATGAATGAGTAATTGAAGACATACATATATTTAACAACAAAGTAATTACATTAACTACATTAGCACATAACCTTTTTTAGTGTCTAAGCTTAAAGGAAAAGTACACCTAAATGGTTCTGTTTTAGTTCAGTTGGGCTTTTTTGATACAAGTTAAACAAAATATGTCTAACTTGTATCAATTCTAATTCAATAGCTCACAGTAAAGCAGGCGTGATGGTGTCACTGCGGGACCACTAGAGGCACTCAAGAGCAGAACTCTTGGGTGCCTCTAGTGGTCTATTAGGGCTACCTGGTGACCGGCTCTACAGTACCATCAAAAGACACATTTAGTGGCAAACTGTTTTCCACAGACAGATTTTGTCCCCTTGGCCATAAACTGATATTTCCTCCCAGAAAAGAAAATATAAATCTGATCCACTGAGGATAAATTATCCACTTGCTAACATGTGTACATGTTTTCTTCTCCATATATTTGCATAATTTTAATATCCACATACATACATGTGCACATGTTTGCTTATAGGACTTATAGGACTTATTTACTAATCGAAAAGTTTTCAAGAGCTGACAGTCGTGGGAGTATCAGCCTATCACATTGCCTACCCAGTACAAAACTTCTCAGCTGAAGAAATTTAAATAAATGTTTTGAGGGTATTCCATATGTGACCTTGACTTCTTTGAAGGACATGAAAGTATTATCATCTTTAAAAATGCCCAGATTTTAAAGCCACTGTCTGCTCTACCAGGGTGAAACTCGTCATCACCAGAGATCAAAGAAAACAGCTTAAGCTAACAATGTGAGCCTAAGTGGGATGTCTGTTGTTCCACATACAGGAAGAAAAGATATTTTTAAATCACTTCTATACCACTCGCTCCCCCACTTTCTTTCTTCCAAAGATATTTTTAAATCACTGGAAGAAAGAAAGTGGGGGAGCGAGTGGTATAGATTGAAAAACATACAAATATTTTGTTATTCTAGATTGTAAAACCTGCATATTATAGAAAAGCTCATGTCATATCTCTTAATACTGAATTGAAAGTTGAACTGAATTTCCCTTTGGGGATCAATAAAGTATAATTGAATTGAATTTAATTTAATAATTTATTTACAGTCTGTCTTTTTTTATTAATTTGAAGAGTTCTTCCATCATATCTTTCAGGAAGGAGGTCTATTCTGTCCACTATAGGTCATTATTTTTGAACTTGAAATGTACATTTTAACAAGAGTACAAAAGTAAACAATGTTGGCAAAAACTGGCAACAAAATGCAATTTCCTAGAGAAAAATAAGGCCTGTGCTGACAAGCAGAGGTGGGTAGTAAGCTTTTGTTTGACTTTTTCGTCAAAAAAAGGAAGGAGTAGTTGTACTGTACTATACTTTCCTAAAGTAATATTTTTGTGAAGTATTACAACTTTTTTTTTTTAGCTTTTTACAGCACTAGTGGCTTATTTTTCTGACAGTAGGCTGACAGGAAAGGGGGTATGAGAGAGGGGGAGAGACATGTGGGAAAGGAAACACAAGCCGGATTCGAACCTGGGTGGCCCGCATCGAGGACTAAGGCCTCCATACATGGGTTGTGCGCGCTAACCACTGCCCCACCTGCACGCTCTGAAGTAAAATTGCTCACTACAATCCACCACATGCAACTTGAACTATTTGGAGATCAGTCAAAAATACTGTAAATTGTAGATATTGTTGCTGGAAGTTCCTAACATATGTATATAAATTACCTACTTAAACATTCGTTTTTATTTGGTTTGCATTTTCTTATTGTTACTTTTGGTCTTTAAAATACCAGAACTTGCATCTGTCTGTCTGATTGCATAATTTTAAATTAAAACTAAGTCAGATGTTGTGATTAAACAATAACTTTTTTAATATATTTTTTAATGACTGCTATGGGAAAGAAAAGTAGGGCTTGTCTTGAGTAGATTATTTGGCTAATAAACCTAGTTAGACAGAAATGAATTATTATTACTAAAGCAACATAAAAAAACAGATTTCCGTTTTCAAGTCTACACATGGACAATGAAACTAAAATATCCTGTGGTCTAATGGAAAGAAAATTCTAGTTAATAACAATGAGAGCTGCAAGTATGAGAAAATAATTCACGAATTGGCTTAAGAACAGCAGAGTTGATATTTAAGACGGGTTATCCAAATTCTTAGACAAAAGTCCCATCAACTGTTTGGGTTGTTTAGCAGCTACTGTCTTTTTACTGTGACTAAAGTGTCTAAGGGAATGTTTTCATCACCTCTAGAAAAAAGTATCATGCAGTTCTCATCATGCAGTGCTCAACAACCCAGCAAAGTGTAACACATGAAGTGGAGAAGTTTTTTATAATAATTCTATTAGTTGTGTTTATGTTGGGATCCGGAGCCTGTCGCTCCATCTTTCCTCCAGCAGAGTGCGCCTCGAGTCTCCTTGGCTGGAGCCCTCACACACCTGAGGGTCATCAGCTCATCAGAGGGACTCCACTACATAAGCTGCTGCCAGACCTTGC
>JAUZNJ010032493.1:0-13651 GCA_034780135.1 Jordanella pulchra | reverse complement strand
GAGGGCTCCAGCCCAGGAGACCCACGGCGCACTCTGCTGGAAGAAAGATGGAGCGGCAGGCTCCGGATCCCAACATACACAGTGCATACTCTTCAGTCTGCTCTCACAATAGACACCTTGACAATGCTGGATCCTCCCTCTGAATCAGAACCTTCTTTATCTTCACAAGGCTCCTTGAATAAAACGGATTATCTTATTCTTACTGGTCTGCAGCTGCAAACCGACAGTAATTAAATCTGTGTGTTTAATTTCTTTCAAGGCCAAAGCTATCCCTCACACTGGTAACAAACTTAGTGCAGTCTCAAAAGTTCACAAGTTACACAATTCTTCTCAACAATGGTACATTTGAGAGTTGTTTATACTGCTTTGCAAAACCCATTAGTGGTTATAAGCTAATACATTTTACACAATTCCCCCTTTTGATCTCTACTAATAAATCAACCCCATTATGCAGAAGTGAATTACCTTTGACTGTAGAAGCAAAATAGAGACAAAGTAAAAAGGGATTAACCTTAGATGCTACATCAAACCAGCGAATGCACACAATTTAAGAAGTGAATAACCTTATTATGTAAAAAAGTGATCAACCTGAAACTAAAAGGTTAAAAATGCATCACAATTGCATCATATTAATACAAAAAGTGATTCATCTGAGTGAAATCAGCCAATTTATATCAGAACTCAGCAAAGACAAATTGTAAAAATGTACTCTTCCTCTTCTTCGGTTTTTTAGCTTTGTCTTTGAATAAAACTATAAATTGGAAAAATCTTTTTTTTTTTGCTTTATGTGATCTTTCTTTTTTAAATCATTTTTACTAAACTTATTCTATTCAATTTTTGCAGAATTTGTAGACTAGAATTCGTAGAAATGTTCTTTTAAAACCCATAGCAACACATCTTTTGAGCATCTACAATCAATCTTTCATTTATCTTAATTTTCAATGTAGTCCCCTAGAAACTCTTATTTTATATAAGTGAGTGCACCAAAAGATTCCCCCGTATATCAGTTCCAGTTTCCGTGTCATCGTATTATATTTCACGTTATGAAAGTAATTCCTTCTTCAGTTCAGTGCAGGGGCCACAACAGGGGCCGGTTCTGCAGGGGCACTGGCCCCTGTTGGCCCCTGTCTAAAACCACCTATGCCCCTATAGCTGTTAGTGATTATGCTCCTTTCTTTAAACCTAGAAATTAAGAAAGAATATTAAAAGTAAAAGCTGGAGGTTTAATACATCATTGCTTAAAGATCCAGATTTTAAATCAAATGTTTTAACCCTCTGATGCATAGTGGTCACTGTATTGGACAGCTACTAAAAAGTAATATCTAATATCTAAATATCTAATTCATTGGTTTCTATGATGAAACTGCATATTAGTGTCTAGAATGCTCTCTGCTGCCACCCTTTATTGAGGCCAATTCAGTGGCCAGTCATTGTAACTGCAAGTAAATTTCCTCCGGACCCCAAAATTCCCAACAGACACCAGAACCTGTCGACCACTGACTAGACTAGAAGAGCCCAACAGGTAGAAAACTATGATTATATACAATAACATCTAAAGACGGGTATTATCAGTTTGAAATATACTTTTTTTCCAATATGTAGAAAGTTATGATTGACGTCCAATGAAGTGGACGTCATGCATCACCTATTGCAGTTTTTCAACAGAAGTCCTATAATTGCTGTACTGTGTCTTGTGATTGTTTTGGTTATAAGTTGGTGTTTTTTTTAGATTGTAGCAAACAACAAGATCAGTTACCATAATTATGCAGATGACACGCAGCTTTAGATCACAATATCACCAGGGTGACTATGAACCCATCACAGCAATGGCTAGATGCTTAGAACAGATCAGTATGTGGATGCACCATAATTTTCTCCAACTGAATAAAAACAAAACTGAGTAATAAGTTTTGAAACAAAAGAGGAGAGATCCAGTGTTAGTTCACAGCTTCAGCTACTACAGCTAGAAACCACAGATTGTACCCGGAATCTTGGTGTGATGATGGACTCAGACCTGAACCT
Source organism: Jordanella pulchra (assembly GCA_034780135.1). Lineage (NCBI taxonomy): Eukaryota > Metazoa > Chordata > Actinopteri > Cyprinodontiformes > Cyprinodontidae > Jordanella > Jordanella pulchra. Next base: position 11,629 of record JAUZNJ010032493.1, on the reverse strand, counting down.
TCAAAGGTACATAAAGGATGTTACAAAGTCAGCCTTTTACCACTTGAAGAACATTTCCAGAATTAAAGGATTAATGTCCAGCAGGATCTAGAAAAACTCATTTATGCATTTATCTTTAGTAAAATTGATTACTGCAACAGTGTGTTCATAGGTTTGCCTAAAAGGTCCATTAGACAACTGCAGCTGATCCAAAATTCTGCTGCCCATGTTCTCACTAGAACTAAACAAGTAGAGCACATCAGCCCGGTTCTAAAGTCCTTCCACTGGCTCCCTGTAGCTCAGAGAATAAACTTTAAAATCCTTCTGTTAGTCTATAAATCACTGAATGGATCAACACCTCGATACATAACATATTTAATCAGTGTATCAACCTCCCAGACCTCTCAGGTCTTCTAGTTCCAGCCTACTATGTACGCCCAGAACTAGAACCAAACATGGAGAAGCAGCATTTAGTTCCTCTACTCCACTTATCTGGAACAAACTCCCAGAAGACTGCAAAACTACTGAAAGCCTGAGTTCTTTGAAGTCAAAGTTAAAAACCCATTTGTTTAAAGCTGCCTTTGACTGTTGAAGGTAAACTGTTAACTGAGGTATTTTTAGTTTGAGGTTGTGGTCCAAATGTTTTATCTGTTTTATGCATGTTTTTAATGTTTAATTGCTTTTACTCTACTTTTATTTTTCTTTTATTCTATTGTCTATTTCATGCAAAGCACTTTTAATAGTCCATGTACTGAATTGTGCTATACAAATAAACTTGCCTTGCCTTTTACTGTTATATGTATAAGCAATTGGGCTCAGGGTACCTGACCACACTCAACCCCAATTCACAGAGGGGAAAAATGTAAACAGAGGCTATTTTGCTGCATGCACACGCAAGAGCAAGTACATATTTATGCAATGCTGTGTACCACTGTGACCTGGATGCTTAGCAAATTTACATGTACAGCTTAGGTGTGATGATTATCAAAGTGTTAGAAGATACACAGACTAAAAGGTTACTTCATATTTTAGTTTAGTTCTAGTGACCTACATGAGATTACCCTGGAAAATCAGCAGTGATGAGAGGTAAAATAATATCTTTTTCTTCACATACAAAAGAGAAAACCAAAATATTCAGGAATTAAGGAAGCTATTTAAACATTAGTAGCCTCCCTGGAAGAGAAAATAAGAATTAAAATTCATAAAACAAAATTAGAATGATATCAAATTGACCAAAAACAAATTCTCAATACAAAGACTTCATATGGAAAACTTTGAACTCAACAATTAATTTAAGAAGCTTTTTAGCTAATCTCCTTAAAATGAATAAAGAAAAAAAGGCTATTTTTGTCATAATAGACTCAACAGGGAAACTGCGCATGATTTGGATAGCATAAGCAGCTATTTCATAGACTTTAATAAAACTCTATACTCATCAGCAATTAACCAATCACATGGTGACATTGACAAATGTTTGGACAAAATAATAGTCCTACATTATCAGGTCAGGTGTTGTGCAAGCATGATAAATTTATGGCTCATCCAGAGTACACTAAATAGTTTAAAATTTTTTTTTTTTTTGAGCTTTTTAAGGCACTAGTGGCTCGTTTTTCAGACAGTAGACTGACAGGAAAGGGGGTATGAGAGACGGGGAGAGACATGCGGGAAAGGACCACAAGCCGGATTCGAACCTGGGTCGCCCGCGTCGAGGACTAAGGCCTCCGTACATGGGTCGTGCGCACTAACCACTGCGCCACCTTAAGCATTAAAAATGCTTTTTAATGAAGTTATATTCGGACTGTCATATAGTTCTATGAACACACAAACCCCACTGGCTGTGTGCTGGAACAACAAATGAAAGTGTAAATTGAGCTCAAAAATGGTCAAACAAATAACTCTGCACATATTTGAAATAAAATAAGCACAACTTCCATTCAAGATATAAGAGTTTATTATAAAAAATAATTTAACTGTAAGTCAAACATATTTCAGTTAAAAACTTTTGGCTAACATGGTTGAAAAGTTTTGCCTGGATTTCATGTTTGAGAACCAACGTTTATTTTGAAGAAATTGGAATGTATTCCTTTTAGCTTTAAACTAGCTTCTTTGAGTAAGCTAGTAGCAAGCAGGACTCGCATCAAATGATTTTTTTTTGTCATAATTTGGTAATTAAAATCTAATGATCCTCACTATTAGCGTGTAGCCAAAGACCTATCTTTAACAAACCTGAAATCATCCAAAGAATTGCATGTTAAGCTCTCCTGATTGGATTAGGGAACGAATTAAAGTCTCCAATCTGCTGTTTGAAATTACAGTACTGAATTTCAAATAACACATCTCTAGAATCAACAGACAGATATAAGATAGATGTATAGAGATATAAACAGATAATTGAAAGGTATTAGAGGTATGACAGGTAAAGCTTTTCACTACTTTATATGACCAGTTCTCACTGTTTTGTATAATAGCTTTTGAATAGGTTATATAGGACGTAAATGTTTTCACTAGTTTATATAAGAGCTTTTCACTGTTCTTTGTGTAAGGTTTTCTGTATAGTATGTGTAAGACTTAAATTTCATATGTGTATATGGAAATTAATGTCTGATTTATGTCCCTGGTGGCACGTCATATGAGGCAGGTGAAAACATTACAGACCTGATAGCAGAGAGCAAGCTCTTGCAAAAAAAAAAAAAAAATCAGAAGGACATACCTGAAGGACACAGCGTGCACTTTGCTGCCCACTTATATCTATTATTTTCAAAAACATGCGTAGTGCAAGGGCGTAAAAGCACAGAGCAGAGCAAGTGCAAGAGAGGCCCTGCGCGTGCCGCTATTCTGTTTGCGCCTTGCGCTGTTAATACTGTCATCAGCCTACCAAGGTATGCAGGCGAACGGACTAGAGCCCAACAATGGCTGTAGCTACCAGTAGAACAAGAAATCAGTGCACACTGAGCTCCAGAGCTCACACAGACTGCCAAAAATGATATACTCATATATATATATAAAGAGATATATATATATTTATATATATATCTCTTTATATATATATAAAGAGAGAGAGAGAGAGAAAGACAGAGAGAGAGAAATGGACCTCTCTCCTGTTGAGCCCCTCCTCTCCAACCTTCCTGTTTTGATGGTCGTCTCATTGTTGACCCTCTAGTGCACCTGTTGCTAATTTCATTAACACCAAAGCAGCCGAAACTGATTAACAACCCCCTCTGCTACTTACCTGATCAAATCGATATCCACGAAGTTTAATTAACTTGATGCTATACTCTGATTAGATTGATTTGTGTTTCTTTATATATATATATATATATATATATATATAGAGAGAGAGAGAGAGAGAGAGAGAGAGAAATATTTCTCTTGTTTTTATGATGTTTTTAAGTTTATCACAAAGGTGACGGTTGATATGCCTGTACAGATATGTATTTCCTTCTTCCTGATAATAAAAAAATAGTTTATTTTCTCAAAGGAGTTTTATTGTTAGTTAAATTTTACCTTTTGCGTGACTTGAAGCACGATGATGAGTCAGCTGGTTATCTCTCTCAGTATGATTCTCTTGTCCAGGATGTTGAGTCGAGTATTGATGTGCTGATGTCACTGTAGCAGCTGAAAGAAAAATGTAAATAAATGAACAGTGTGATAGGAATGTTTAAATACACTCTAACATGAAATAGTTTTGAAACTTCATTATCAAATGACAACATATTACACTTTTATGTTAAACGTAATTACAGACATGAAAGAGGACTATAAAAGCATGGCTGTTTAATCTAGTAAAGTGGAGGGCAAACACATAACTTGTGCTTTTGCAACTGCGATGTCATTACATGAACAGATTTTATGTACTGCTCCCAGAGGTGGGCAGAATTCCCAAAAAAAAATTACTTAAAAAGGAGTAGCACTACTTCAACATTTTTTACTCAAGTAAAAAAGTATTTGGTAAAAAGGCTTTGAGTATTGAGCAATTGTTGGATACTAACATCTGATTTAATGTTTAGAAATGATGAAGGCAGACAGAATCTATGTGCAAGTTCTGTTATAGACTCAAATGCAAAAACAATATGAACAAATGTCATGAATATAAGATAAGAAATGCATGTGGAAAAAATACTTTTACCAAATAATCTTTTTTCTAAATAAAACTTAGAAAACAAATCCTTATAGGGAGAACTGTATGTATTTTAGGACAGGGTAAAGAGCTTCCACTAATAAGATCTACTGTTTACTGTATGTTTATCTGATCTTGGAATACTTCAAATTACTCACAGAGGACAGAGTAGCCAGAGCTGTTACTCAAGTAGGAGTATTGATACTTTACAAGAATGTCACTCCAGTAAAAGTAAAAGGTATGCCACAGTAAAACTACTGGAAAAGTACATTTTTTTAAAATGTTACTGGAGTAAATGTTACAGAGTAAATGTAACTAGTTAGTACGCACCTTGATTGCTCCTGTATATTATGAGAAGCTACTGCTGCACAATATGTTGTTGAGATCATCACCATTGTGATATCCATGTGCATAATGCTAGAAGACAATATTTTTAGGTTTAGTTTATTCCAAACTTGATGTTAAGTATAATAGTTTTTACCTGTTGTATGGAGTATAACTATATAAGTATAAGTCATTGAAAGACTTTAGGTATTTAATAATTATTTTAATTCTTTCATGCTTTTAAAGCTAATAAAAGTTAATAATATTCTATGAATATCTGGAAACTAATGGTATATTTGTCAGTTTTTTTTCTCAAAGGAAACAAACAGATGTCTTATTTAAATCAAGCCTGTCTTATTTTAGAAGCAAAATAGAAAAGAAAGGGCTGAAATCTGTACTTGCACACAAGCTCCTATTTTTTTCTCCTGACTCACACCAACCTATTTTTAGGCGCAAGTGTATAATTTATTAGTACTTTTTTATTTGTTGTGTTACATATATAAATGCAACATTTAATGACTTAACAGGACATAAAGTAAAGAAAAATTTCATGATACATTTGTTTCTTCATTACATGATTTCATTTTTCTTTCTTACCTCGTCTCTTCATCTGTACATAGTCTATTTGCGTTATTTGAGCAACTTTAAAATTGAAAAGTTTGACTCACACAAGTAGGTTTTTAAAAACAGTTCCATCAGTCAAGGTGGCTCCCCTGTCTAAATTTGTTTCTTGCGCAGGGGTAGTTTCCCAAAATTACATTTTTAGGATTTTAATCTCAATATATATATTTATATTAGAATAATTTATATTTTATAAGAATGATGAAAGATATTTTGATAAATGTTTTATATATTTTTATTTTTTTTATATTAGCTTTTTTGCATTATCTTATCCCTCCAAATTTCTGAGGATCTCTAAGTACTGACGACACTAGTAATCTATCTATCTGTCTGTCTGTCTGTCTGTCTGTCTGTCTGTCTGTCTGTCTGTCTGTCTATCTAGCTTTTTTTCATTTTTATTTACATATATATATATATGCACACCCAGAGTACCGACAAGAATTTAGAATTACTTTCACCTCTAATCATTACATGTGGATATATTTCACCAAGTAATTTAATTATTCAAAAAGGTAATCAATAGGATGAATCCTAAAAATAAGCCTATAAGCCTTGCCAAAATGTCAACTGTCAATGTCAGTACACTTTGCTACACTTGATGTAAACACAGTAGACTCGTAACAGATCTAACTGACATTATCATAAAATAACATAAAACAGTTTCTGCCTAAAAGGATAAGCCCTCCAGCAATGTGAGTGATGTCACATTGGAGTAGACCATTGCTGATGTTGGGTGTTATCAGTGGGGAACACAGTTGACAATAATATCTGGGACTCGTATGAGGTGAACAATCTCGTGTAAATTAATCACTTAAAATGGTAAAGAAGAAGTTTCAACACATTTGAATGATTTTTTTTTAAAATAACTATTTACCCTGAAATTATGCAAAACATGTATAGTATTATTACGTTTTTTATTTCAAATGACATTGAGACAATCGGACAGGATTAAAAACAACCAATTTCAAAATATACGTTGCAATTTTCTTTTCATAAATTAAGTAATCAATTAAATATTTATATTAAAAGAAAGAACAATATTAGCAAGTTAAAAAACAAAAAAAAAGATAAATAATATTTGTGAAAATTCATTAACTTTTAGCAATAATGACAGAAACTCCCAGTGAATGTGCGTGGGCGTGAACTTGTTCCCCTAATTATAGAATCTCCCAGTTAATTTGCGTGGGCGTGAACTTGTTCCCCTAATTATAGAATCTCCCATATTATGTACGTGGGCGTGAACTTATGATGTCACATTCCGAGCGGAACTATGACATCATAGGCTTTTGGAATGTTGCTCAACTCAGAATTCTTTTTGCTCAGCTGGAAGAGACACACACTTTGAAAGACTGAAGAGAGATTAACTTTATTTAACTAAAGCACAGTGAACTACAGTAAATTATGTCTATCACATACATAACCAGAAGAAGCCTTCGTCTGCTGTTGAACGGACACTACAACCCTGATAAGGTACCAACTATTTCACACAAAGAGACCAGAGTTAAGCCGACAAAAAAGAGGAGAAAAAAGCTCAGAGTCAACACAGAACTAGCATACGCCCCTGTTGAAGCCTGTGTTGACTACAGCAACAATGAAAACCAGAGAAGAAATATTCTGAAACCAGTTTTTTGGAGCGCCTTTATCCTCTCCCTGTTTTGTGGATGTTTCTGCCTGGTGGCTGCCTTGTACCCTCTGTCTATGGAGTACCTTGTTAGACTGCGAACAACAGACATGGCCGTCACCCCAGCATGTAAGGAACAGGAAAATCCCTGTAATGAGCTGCAGGAAAAGCTGTTGACCTTGGAGAAGAAGCTTGACTACCTTCTACCATCCGCAGATTTGATGCCAAACTTTGCTCTTAAATCTCTGGGGGCATTCATTTCAGGTGCGATGACCTCAAGCACATATCGTACTAAAGGATTTTTTTGGGGATTTTTTTTCAGAAAGGCAACTACACCCCCAGACATTGTTATTGAGGGAAGATCTCATCTCCTTCCAGGACAGTGCTGGACTTTTGAAGGTTCCGAAGGACATATTTCAATTGCTCTTCCCTTTAAAGTCGCCATCAGCCATGTTTCCCTGGGTCACATTCCCAAGCACATATCTCCCGATGGCACAATCTCCAGCGCTCCAAGATTGTTTGCTGTCTATGGAAAGAAGGGTGTAGGATATGAGGAGAGACTTTTGGGAACTTTTCTCTATGATGAAGCTGGAGACCCACTACAGATCTTTAAAATTCCTGATCATAAAACTGATTCCTTTAGGTACATAACCTTACAGGTAAAGAGCAACTGGGGCCATCCTGACTTTACTAGTCTGTATACCTTCCGAGTTCATGGAAAATTAGAAGAATGAGAAACCTTTACAGTAAAAAGGGACAGAAAGGTTTAAAGGTAAGTATGAACAGAGGGGAGAAAATGTGAAGGTGTATCAGGCTGAAAAGAGCTAAAAAATTAAGTAAATGAATTGCTGATTTTAGATTTTTTTAAATTTTTTTTGTAGATTTTTTTTATCTTTACATTTCTTATCAAATCTGTGGCTGGGACATTTTTGTTATTATAAAGTGGAAACAGCTGGTGGACAAAACAGGGTTCATCAGTTTATTTTCAAAAATTAAAGTACTAAATGTGCAGATTAAATTGCTAAAAACATTACCACAGCTGTGCTTGAATAGTTTAAACGTTCAGAAATGCAGGTAAAATTAGTAAAACAGCAAACTTCGTAGAGTATATGAAAATGTCAGTGCGGTATAATCCCATATAACTGGGTGCCGGTCTATAAAAACCGGGACATACATTTTAACTTTTACTTTTCACTAGGTGTAAATTTTAACCTTAATATGATGTTTCTACCGTAGCATTGACTCTTAAGCGAACACAATCATGGACAGATGTATTTTAAAAGGTTTATTAAAATAAATATGTTGGTAACAGATCGGCAGATCAGGATAGGAGTCTCTGAAGAGCAAAGTTTATTTTTAACTGATGAAGGAAATTCAATGGTTTTGGAATAATGATGGCTTAAGGTTTCCAGGAGGCTGACAACTCATAGGAGGGTGCTGTGTAGGATCTGCAGGAAGGGTCAGACGCTGGTAAGTGGTGGAAGAAAGGGGATGAGACTGTGGTGGGGGGTGGACAGGCTGTTGATGGGATTGCTGAAGCTTGGATCTAATCTTGTTGGTATAATGATTATGGAGCCAGAGAATCTGGTTGAGAGAGACAGAACTTAACCTTTTCTAAGGGTGGACACAAGAGGACAAACCGGGAAATCCAGACTCAATAAAATTCTTCACGACTGGAACTGCAAAGAAGGACAAAGAACATGTAAGGATCTCAAGGGTCAGGTTTAAAGGAGAAGGAGAGGACATCAGGGTGTTAACCACCCGAGGTGCAAAAACCGTCTGTCTCTCAGCTCCATTTGGAAGGCTCCGCTGATTGCTGGAGATGAGATTCAGCTGGGCCCAGTCAACTTGAGGAGGAAAACACCACAAACAAAGCACAGCCTGCAGACCGAACAGAACTTCATTGGTGACCAGCTGAAGGGACCAGACCATCTTCTTGGTAACCGAATGATGCATGAGAGGTGCTGAGCAGCAGAGCTGTCTGTCACTAGACCTTGTTTATGAGGTTCAGTCCTGCCTTGATCCAGAGAGTGTATAGAGAGGGACATTGGAGATGGACATATAGTGTTCCTAGGCCCAACTACATGTGGCATATGGGTTCTTATGACAAGTTGACTCCTTCTGGCATTGAATAAAGGGATACATGGATGGATTTTCACGACATTATCTGGATGCAAGTGAATTCATCAAACAGTTATCTCAAAGTAATCACATTATGCTTTTTAAGTACTGTCATTGAACTAGGTGGATCTCCAATGATTATTAGATTGGATTTTGGAACTGAAAATGTTCATGTATATACTGTAGACTGCAACATTTAACAAGGTCAAGCCAGCCTCCTTTTTGGAATCGACAGTCAAGCCAGCTCTCACTCATTTTTCTTAGGTTTCACTAAGAATTGTGGTGGTAATGCCTGAGATTATGTTTCAAAATAAAAGTAGTGATTTTCATCTACATCTTTACTTTTTCTTACATATTTGACTCAAGTTTACCTTAGCCTACTGCTCCACTTGTGAAAGCAAAATCTGTTGGGGTAGATTTGGCATCAAGACAGTTATTCTTATTGCCACATTGCCAGGCAGGACACTGTAGAGGAAAAAAAACAAACAAAAAAAAGTTTCCTTAGCTTTGTGTATTTCTTTCTTGTGTTCTGACAGTAAGTATCTTAAAATATACATATCTTTCACTCTTATTAGACTCATTAAATGCTTTTAGAAGTGTTTTTTTTTCGCATAGCTACTTTGACTTACAGTGTGACAGATGACACCCTCCAAGAGAATATCAAAGCCCTAAATACTCTTGCTTCTGAAAGAAAGTAAAACATCTCCAGACATGAGTTACAAAGTTTCATCTACAGCTGATGGGGAATTTCAAAATTTCAAACCCCACAAACACCGTACACCTAATCTTCTTGACCTGTTGCTGCAAAATATTGGATGGAAAATACCTATGTTGGGTGGTTTCCCAACCCAACACTGGTTAAATATTGGACAGAACACATCCTATGTTAATTTAACACAACAATTTGGGCTGGTTCCCTTAATACAACAATTGAGTTGTTCATACAGCCCAATTGGGTTGTTTATAAAACCCAATCAAGGGCTCACATTGACTAGACTACACAGTTGGGTTTTTAATTTATTTATTCATTATTTTCGGCAATAAATATATTCTCACACCACTAATGTCACAATAAATATTAAAATACAGAATTTACAGAACACAAAAAAATATAAAAGATATATAAATGTTAGGTTCCTGGGTTTTGTTTTTGGGTTGTGGGGTTTTATTTTTGCTTCTGTTTTTGGTCACTAGATGGAGCCAGAAGCTGTGGCTGGAGCGGCAGGTTTTTCGACACACCTGCAGTTAATCAGCTCATTAGAAGCTCTTAAAAGAAACTCACTGCCGGTTATTTGACACTTGAGTGTTTACCCTTCCATTGTTTTTGTCTCTTCCAGAAAGTACTGGGGTTTTCAGGTGGAGATCTGACTCCTAGTGTTCTTCTAAGATTACGTGGATGTTATCCAGTGGTTGCAAGCTAAGATCCACTCTTCTCTGATCGACTTCAGCCTCTTTATTCTGATTCAGCCAGCAGTCTGTGAGCAACTCGAGTCCTCTTCAAGTCCTGTCTGCCCTCCATCACAGTTGGCTCCATCTTCCACTGGAAATCATCATCTTTGAACTCTGTGTTTTGGATCGTTATTCAAGCTGGGTGTTTCCTTCATCCTCCCATGGAACTGCAATCTGGAGCTCCAACATCTATAAACAAAAGTGTTGATAGTAGCAGCCCAGGCGACATTTGTCTGCAGCATGACACAACAGCCAAGCAGGAACAGACCAGATGAAGCTATGAGGAAAAAACAGAGAGAACATGAAGTTAGAGGTTGAATTAAAAATAGGAGAACAAAGATGGAATGAAGCAGAATAATGAAAAGTGGTCCCTTTGTCCTCCAGAACTCTAAGCCTATAGCACCATAGCTGTAGAGATAGCTTTGGACAACCTGAGCCACTCTAAGTATAGGCTTTTTCAAAAAGGAAAGTTTTAAGTCTAGCCTTAAAGGTAGACATGGTCCCTGCCTCACAGACCACAACTGGTAGTTGGTTCCACAGGAGAGGAGCCTGATAAATAAAAGATCTCCCACTCTGCTTTTATAAATTCTAGAAACCGCTAGTAAACCTGCAGATTGAGAGCAAAGTGCTCTATTGAGAACATTAGGAACAATCAGATCTCTGATATAAGATGGAGTTTGGCCAATTTAGGCTTTGTATGTGAGAAGGAAAATGTTTTACATTCTTTGCTAAATTTAGCAGAAAACCTCCTTTCCGACATTTCTAAGAAACCTGAACTCACCAAATCCTTGTTTTCTCAGTGAGACGAACCACAGACTGTTGCACTTCGAGTTTAAGATTCCTCCTTGCTTTTGTCAAGATCCTTCAATAAACCTTTAAATCATTTTTTTGTCTCCTGTGGTGTTCTGCGTTTGTGCTAAGATTAAGAAACCCAATATGACAATCTGAGGCCATAAGAATATCATTAATAACTTCCACCAGAACTGTTTCAGTGCTATGATGAGGTATAAAACTGACTCAAAAAGTTATTTACCGTGTAAGTGGTCCCGCACTTTTTTAGCAACTAGTTTCTTAAGAATTTTAGATAAGAAAGGAAAATTAGATATAGGTCTATAATTGACCAAGTCTTTTCGGTCAAGTATAACTCGGACAGTTTCTTAAGTGAATGATTAAAAAAAGGTTCAAGCTACTGTAAAAGCCAGAGGTAGAAATCCCTATAACTATTATTATTCTTATTTTCTATTAATGAGGATAAATATGCTGCTGTTGCTTTATGAAGGGTGATATTTCTATAGCAGTAAACGGTTTTTCCCAAGCAGGTGTCATGATCCGTGTGTCTTTGTATTATTTTGAAGTTTCCTGTTGTCTCTGTGCTCCCTGTGTCGTCCTGTCTTCCC
>JAUZNJ010032492.1:0-13653 GCA_034780135.1 Jordanella pulchra | reverse complement strand
GTCTGGTGTGCTACTGCTTGGGTGGAAAGAAAACCAGCAGCCACACGGTCCTTTCTGGAACCACTTTGACACCTGTGTTGTAAAGTATCATATACTTGAATCAAATTTCTGCGTACTCTCTCCTCTGTGAGTAATTTCAACTATTCTAAGATCAGGTAAACATAAAGTAAACAGTGGATATTATCAATGGAGGTTTTTAAACAATATATTAAGTTCTCACTGTGAGGATTGATTATCTTTTTATATGGAAGTTTTTATAAAACCAATATTGGGTAAAAGTATTTCTTCTGCATAATTTTTTTATTTTATATTCATAACATTTATTTGTATTCTTGCCTTATTTGTAAACATTAAATCAGATACTAGTATCCAGCAATTACTCAGTACTCAAGTAGCCTTTTACCAAATACGTTTTTACTTTTCAAAGTATTTTCTTGGATGAATACCTTTTACTTTTACCTGAGTAAGAAAATTTTGAAGTAGAGCTTTTTGGGTTCTCTACAAACCTCTGTTCTAATGATGATACCAATTTAAATGAAAATAAACTTTACCTTAAACCTTTAAGATTCACCTTTTCACGCTTCATAACCATAAGCTTCAATGTGTTTTTGTGGGGTTTTGTGAAAGACCAAAAGAAGTGTTATTGTGACACACATAAATACATTATTTTAAATTTTTTCTAATTAGAATCCAAAAATGGTAACCTAGTCTTGTCAATTTCAAGTCAAATATCTATAAAGACCTAGTTACTTTTAGTAGGCAAATAGCCACAAAATCCACCAGAGAGATAAGGGGAAAGGTTTATAGAAGAAATGGAAAGAGTTTGCAAAACTGCAAGATATACTGTAGGTGTCCATCTGAACTTACAATCATGCAGAGCCAGCTTAATTAGTAAAGCAGCCAAGAAGTTTGTGGTGACACTGGAGGATCTGCAGGAAATCGGAGCTCAGATGGTAAAATCTGTTAATAGGATTACTTGGACATCTCAAAAATCTGACCGTAATGGGTGTTGAAATAGGAAAAACCACAATAAAAAAAAAGCCATTGGAAGTCCTTAACAGAGTTTACCCCAAGCCATGGATGAAACATAGAAGTGGTTTGTGGTAAAAAATGCTCTATTCAGACGTGACCAAACCTCAGCGTTCTAGCTTATATACAATAGGTAGATTGTTGAAAAACTAGTCCCATTATTGCATAGCATTCATTTATTTTAATTCCACTGTATGAAGATACCTTAAGATAATACTATTGCTAGATTAATTTACTATGGGTTTCATCACCTCATAGGCCAAATTGCTATAGATTTTCTGGACACATAAAATAATTCCTGAACATGCCTTGTCATCACAAATACCAATTCATGCCAATCTGCTGAAGCGTTACAAATTACTTGTTCTCAGTTTTCATCTGTCCTTGTTAATTACCAAATGGATTTCCTCTGAACTTCTTCAAAATAAAGTTCTCTACTTAAACCATTGTATAATGATTACTCATGAAAGGTGAAAAATGATGAGTTAGAATGAAATATGTTATTAGTACACCTGGATATATTGATGAAAAAACTATTCAATCCCCTTTCAGAAGGTGCTGTCATTATTTTATTTGTTTTTCAGACTAAAATGTTTCATATCTATATCTGAGGGAAGTAACTCGATGAGCGCCACATGGCAGCTTTCAAGTAATGATTTCATTTACCAAGGGGAAAATGTCATCAAAATCAACCTGAACTGTACAAAAGGAAAAGTTCTACTCTTTAACATCACTTCTTAACCCTAAGCTCAAGTAACCTTGGGTTATGCAGTAGGCAAATAACTAAAGGCACATCAGCAAGTCCCCCTCTGACCTGCTCAAAAAAAAAGTAATATTTTAGAGTAGAAAGAAATCTAAAAGAGATAACGATGTCTGAGCATGTCCACAAACTCTCCAATATTGTGAAACAAAAACAGTTCAGCACAGAAAAGTGTGAAAAATCCCTTTAGAGCATTGTAAAAAAGTTACAGCACCTACCACACACCGATGATTGCACTTGTTGCTGCCCAGTGTGAGACAGCTGGTCTTTCATAATTTCTCCTTCTGATAGGCCTAGCTTGCCATTTTCTGATAATAAGGTTTGTTGCACCTTGAAGACATTTATAATTTCAAAATTCTTTTATAAGGGTTAAAAAATATAATCGGATGGAGAGCACAAGCTTTGTCACACAACACCATGCATGCAGTCATGGGAAGGAACAGTAAAGAAACTGCTCTGAATTGTTTCCAGGGATTTTTTGAAGTTTTTTTTGTTCACCCCTCTTATTGACGAAACATTGTGCAAAATCATGCCACAGTATCTGTTTTTTCAGGTGCAAAGCACCAGATAATTTATCTGTTGACACACTAAGTCCCTACAGTCTGCTCAGACCTTATCCTTCCCCAGCAGCGACAGAGCTGTATATTTCTCCTTTTGAAGACACACAAACCCAGGTACTGAAATAGCGCCTGTCAAACATACTTAATATTTAATAAGTATGTTTAATAAGTAGACAACCACTCGGTTTAAATGCAAAACAGCGAGTTATTAGATGTTTGATTAGGTGTTGTAGGAGGATTCTGATGTACACATGTACACTAGAGAGAAGTATAGCAGTGTTCTTTTAGTTATATTGGATTTATTTTTAAAAAATCCTCTGTGTCTATCTTTCTGACAGAGCTTTCTATTTTAATGAAATAATCACATCTAAAATAAAAGGGAATTGTTAAGCCACGGAAAAACACACAGATTTTTTTTCCAATTCATTATGCCATCTTCATACCAGATTTTGAAAGCAAAAGAAAAATTGCAAGACTATGGAGGCTCTCTACAGGGTCTTAGATGGGTTGTCTGTACATCAAGAACCTTTGATTTGGCATAGAAGTTCGCTTTTGAACATGCAGGAACCTCCTATGATTAGAAATTGATAGAGAATTGTTGTAGTGGCAGATCTGCCCACTTAACCATGTAGGGTCCATACCGGGTTTTCAAGACTTTAAATATTTTTAATTTAATATTGATAAAACAACATCCTCTGATTGCTGCCAAGATTATTTTTTCTAGCAGCTGACACAATATTCCAGAATCTGCATGCAAGTAAACACAATGCCATCACCACACCTTTAGCAAAGTAAAAATTGCAATGCAGGACAAAGTGCAGTGCACACATCTCCAAATTGCACATTGATATTGCACATTCTGTTTAATGTATTTATATTCAAGATGTAATAAACTGATTTTTGTACACAATTTGGCAATTGAAGATGATTCTGATTCAACAATGTCTACTTGAAACAAATGTCATCTAAAGGAACTTTTTAAGAACAGAATAAATTGCTTACTAGATATATCGTCAGATCAAAGCAAAACCTTCATGTTATGTAGTATTTTCAAAATTCAAGTCAAAAGATCCAGATTATCTAAAAAGCTGCCAAAATTAGTTTACAGTGCCAGATGATTGCAAGTTAAAAACCGAAATCCAATGTAATGACATTGGATGATACCAAGTCACTGAGATTCATCAGTGCTTTATGCTGAGCAAACATGAATCAACTGCAGTCAGAAAACACGTCAATTTTAACAGGAACAAACCTCCAGTATGACAACATTCTGTGTGACACTCCATCTGCCATAGCAATAGTGGTTGAGAGGACAAAGCTGTTTTAAAAAACGAAAAAGTCACTGACAACAGCCTGACTCCAATCTCTTTAGCCTTCATGAAATCAGCTTACAAAGATCAATCAAAGAACATTTGTGTGGATGGTTCCCAGGTACTTTTCATGTCGAGATCTGAACACAGAGCACTGCTTCCCTTTCAAAATGTGTGTCGATGCAAATCACTTTGTACAAAACTCCCCCTTAAATTTTCATTGATAAACTGCTGATAAGGCTGATTGGCTGATACTGACCTTTGTCCACATGTTTTAGATAGTAAGAGCTGCTGGCAGACAACAAAGCCAAACTCTGTGTGCCTCAGCATGTTGTGAGGGTCTTCTTGAAATGTCTGTGTCATGTTTGGGTCTAATGTTTAAGCCCATATGCAGAACACCACAGGAGACTGAAATCAGTTTAAGAAGTTTATTTCTCAGAAAATAATTTAGTTTGTTAAAGATTGTAGTTAGAGGGTACTCAGGGGATGGTCCATCAAGGCATCGGCGCACTATGAGTCAGCACTGAGATATGATGATGTGAGATTTGTGACTATGAGAAAAGACGGGAGTAATCTTATTTGTGGCAAAGCTGATGTAAATCGAAGGAACTGGTTCGACTGTTGGTTCCACAACAGGGGCCTGGATGATCTTCCAGATGGGATCCAGGCTCCAGATGGTGGTTGCTCAGAAGAGCTTGGTTATGAGAGATGATGCAGGCTGTGGTGTAGGGCGGACAGGCAGACTTCACTTTGAAGGGAGTTCGAGAAGCGGTTTGACTGCCATCTGAACAGTCTGTCTGGAAACGAAGAGGCGAGGATGAGAAGAAGAAGGTCAAGCGACCAGTGGGTGTATTCCACAGCATCTCAGAAAGGAGTAGGAACCAGTGTTCAGATCTTCACCTAGAAGATCTACTTGGAGAATTACTTGAAGAACAAAAAACTTTCAGCTTTGGAGGGCTCTGAATACCATTGAAGGTAAACACTGAACCCCATCTAATGGCTGAAGAAAAGAGAAAAACAAAAATCCAAAAACAAAAGAAAAATCCAGGAACCTAATAGTCTGGCTGATCCCAAACTCAGGTTGGTATTCAACTCCGACTTCCAGGGGAGTTTTCCTGCAGTTATCGGTGGTTGTGGCCATGAGGTCTTTAGTGCCCGTTGCGAGAACAATTCCTAGACCCCATGGTGGACACAAGCAGGTTTAGGCAGTAGAGGATGCTTTCAAGCTGAATAAAGAGTCTGATTAAGTTTTACTGGCTTGTGAGACCCCAGAAGCATTTAACTGGAACCACAGGGACCTGCTCACCACAGCCATGCCACATTGCTTCTGAAGAAAAAATCTATAGCAGGAAGAACTTTGGTAAGAACTGCCAGTCAGTCTTAAAGCCATTATGGAAAACCATTTCAGTAGGTGGATGCAGGGCCTCACTAATGCTTTTTACAAAAGGGATGGGAAGTTGCTGATGGAGGCAGAGACAGAACTTTGAGTTGGATACCTTCCTTACCCAGGCTGAAGTCACTGAGATGACAGAACGCTATGCAATGGTTAACATCAGGGCGGATGTGTTTCAACACAAGTACCTTCGATCTCTGGATGTTGTGGGTGTGTCCTTGCTCAACCACCTCTTTAACATATCATGGTGGTCGGGTTCAGTGCCCCTTGACAAGCAGTACGGACAAGTGGTCCTCCTTTAAGAGTGGGAAGAATAGAGCAGGAAATCAACTAAGGAATTGATGTAGCTGATGCAGTAATTCAGACTGGAATCTGTTGTGTTAAAGTAGTGGCTGAGATGCAAGACTAAGCTTTTGATATACTAGTCAGTCTATATTCCTATCCTCACCTATGGTCATTAAATTTAGGTCATGACCAACAGAATTAGATCCTGTATACAAGCACCTGAAATGAGGTTCTTGCACAAGGTGGCTGAGCATTACCTAAGAGACAGACAGAGTTTACCATCAAGTAGAGGCTTGTTGTAGAGGCACTGCCGCTCCACATCAAGCACTGCCTCTCCACATCAAGTGGGCATCTGTTCCTGAGATATATAAGTATTTATAGATAGAAATAGATGAGCACAATTTATTTGCATTCATACAGTCAGAAATTTTGTAGACTGTCAGTTGTAAACCATTGTTTGTGTGTACATTTTTCCGCATGTATTGTGCTTAAATGTAATGTAGTTTTACTGGACACAGTAACAACAAATGCTTTTCTCTTCTTGTAGCTCTGTTTATTCTTTTCACTGCACTGAAATTATTGTTTTGATATGGTGTGTATTTATGGCATTTATGGCTTTTATTAGGAGCAGAGAACCAGAGGGCTGGAAAACTACCCCCATTGCTCTCTGCTCCTTGACAATTTTTTCCTGTTTACTTCTCTTTCTGTCACCTTTACAGCAGTGACTGTGTCAAGCTCCTCTTTATAGAAACACACTTAAAGCTTCAGCTTGTTAAGTTGTGGCAGGTCCTTCTCACAAACAGCCCGACTCTTCAGTATAATGTACACTCAGTGCTCTCTCCCACTGTATTATTAGTAGTTGAAGGTGGAGACATAATGATCTCCCTGTCATAAGCTGACCACTTATTTTGTTTCAGTTTTTACCTCCCTGTGTTGGTAACAGCAGGGATTGCTTCAGTTGGAGAGGAGAGTAAGTGAAATATTGCAAGGATAAAAAAAACTTAGATCTCCTTTAGAGCTTTTGGGTGCTTTCCACACATGCATCTGGGAAAAAAGACATGCCTTAAGGTTTTCAAGGCAATAAGGTATAATCTTACATTTAAAGAGAAAATTTAGGCCTAAAAGTAGAGCATGCACAATGGGAATAGATCACTGTTCTTTCTTCTCGGGTCAGTATTGACTCAGGCCTCCTTTCCGCCTGTGTGCACATATGTGACATCAAAGCTTTTGAGGAAGAAAAGAAAAGTATACAAAGGAGAGCATTTGCATTTATTATAGTCACTCTAGAAATCTACCTCCTTCACAACAGGCACCTGATGCTTTTGTAGAAAAGGGTAAAAGAGGAGGGTACTCAGACTGATTTCTTTGAAATACTCAAAAGAGTTGCTGGTGTGGTTATTTGTATTCTCTGAAGTGCATACTATAATGTGTTGTAAACATTTTGTATATGGTAGTGAGAGGGATCATGGACTCAAAACATTATTTTTTTAGGAGATGTTTGGTTGAAAATACATTCATCATGGCTGACAACAGGAAAATGGCTGCCTGCAGGATAAACATGCTTTATCACTGTGGTTGGATGAAAACCTTCATTATCAAATCAGGACCACTTTCAGAACTTGTGCTTCCAGCTTGTCCAAATGGACCTGACAGATTTTCTTACGTATATAGGAGAAAAAGGGACAAAAGTACAGATGTTAAAAGAAAAAACACAGGGAAATGTTGAGCTGTTTTGGATAAATTACAGCATAGACATAATCATCATTTTTTTTATCAGAATATACAAGTGCACCTGTACGAGATTCCCTTTATATACCATTGGCAAGATGTACAGTACTGAGCTATTTTTGTCAATTTTAGCTCTTATGAATTTTAGTATCTTCCATCCAACAGGAAGGTTTGCATTATTCTTCCTGTGAAAGGATGCATGGAGTTATTAGAGCTACATTAGTCCCCTCCAACAACCCAAACTATTGGCTTTTAGGCTCATTTGAGACTCAAAATCCCAGCAAGGTATGTGTGTGTATGTGCGTTCTCCTGTCTTTTCATCAGAGTGAGGACCTTTTTTTCTGATTTCACCATCAAACTAAGGACTGGTTGTTGTAAAGTGAGGACATTTTGCTGGTCTTTACAAGCTATTTAGCCAAAGGTTAGGTTTAGGACTAAGTTGTGAATTGGCTTTAGTTAGCGTTAGGGTGAGATGTGCACTGGTAATTGTTAGCTTTAGGGTTTTTATCAGGGTTAAGTCACACAAAGGGTTGAAAATGACTAAAAAACAATGGAAGTCAATGGGGGTCAACACACATTCCTCACTACATAGTCAGACGAGAAGTCTTCTTTACTCATCGTGTATTTTGTCATTTCAGAACAAGAAAGTTTGCAGGACTTGCTACAACATAACATGTTAGCAGAAGAACTCCAACACATGATAGCTACAAAACTACATTTGAGAGAAGAGATAATGATATGAAAATGTAATTACTCATTTGTATTGTACTAGTGGTTGGACGGAACATTTGATATAAAGTCTATTGGACACATAAGATACATTCAGGATTTCCAAAGGGACAAGATGCTGTAGTGTAAGCGCACAAAATACGGCTATAAATGGCTATGGAAAAACGCTATATACTATTTGTTAAAAATAAAAACCCCTGTGTTTATCTTAAGGCATAGTGCTGAGGTCATATTTTTTGAGAAAATAAAAATATATTTCCTATATCTATTTTCAGCCAAAACTAAAACCCCTAACTTTATAAGGTTTGTAAGGTTTTATAAGAATACTGAAGTAGCCCCATGACACCCCATTAGGTGATTAGCTCAGTGCTCAAGACAGAGATCTGATTAATTTAATTCCCAGCTCCAGCATCCATTAACTATTATTGCAAATCTAAGCTAAAGTTTAACATCTAGAACTGAACTTAAACATCTACAGTACTAAACCTTTAATGTTTTGTTTTTCATATATGATACTGCTTAGTTGGAGCATGTTTGCCTTCGACATGCTTCCAGGATGAATTCACAAGACCAATTTTTCAAAGTCTAATGTATGACAACTAAATTAGTCTAACATGATGTGCTACACAATAAAAGTCCATTTAAACTGAGAAATTTACAGTTTCACCTTTTTTTAACACACTATCCCATATTGTCCTCATTCAGACTTTATTTCTTTAGTCTTAAGATCTCCGGTAGTTTATCATGGGCTTTAACTGTTGGATCTTTATGAACAGTAACTCAATATATATTGGTTGTCATTTCAAAGTGATTCACTTATTTAATTTTACTCAGCTTTTAAAGCTGTGCTTTTTAATCTATTAAGGCAGCAAATTTTATAAAGTAGATAATATAACATATCAATAAAAGATTTGCATTGATAGACCTGAATCCTAAGGTTTTATGTGTTGACAGGTCACCTGTTATGAGTCTGTTTGTTATCGCATATACTTTGGTTGCTGATGATAGAAGTATCTACTTGGGTTGGATCTTAGATATGTCTAATTGCATGAATCAAAGTTAAAAGTCTTATTATAAAGAGCCATGGTGACATCATCTCTAGCTGAGATGAAGAGGTAGATGATAAAACGGCATATAGATCATTTAGATAGATGTCAACTTTTGACATTTGTACCTTTTAATGATAAATAAAGACTGACAGAAATTTGTGTTGAAGAGAAGATTAACTTGAAACAACTCACACAGAAGACAAGCAACAATTAGGGAGTTTTATTTGCATGAAAAATACAGACTTTTTCCTCAATAGAAAGACATAGGTGTAACGGACGAACAGATGAAATTCTTGCTCAAACGTGTTTCATGGATGTCCTGGATGGTTTTAGGCGCCCCCTGTTGGTTGCCTATGAATATGAAGGGAAACCAAAGATTCCAATTTTGAGCTCTGCAGTGGTAAAAGCCATCCACTCTCTTTCTCTTCTGAATAGTATTAGTAGTTGTGTTCAAAGATTAACTTGGAGGTTTGATACACAGAGGAACTGGTGGACCAGTAAAGAAGCTAACTGCGCTGTTTGTATGTCGTTAACCACTCATTGCAGGTAAATAATGTTACATTAAATACCAGTAATTTGTGCTGTCAGTTCTTTGTCAGTTTGTTTGTTAGATGTTTCTATGACGACATGATGTGGCCAGCACCAGAGTATGCTGTTAAGTAATTTAATGATTAATTTTGATAGCTGTCTGTATTTATTTTTCTAATTTATTTCATTTATAAAAGAAAGATTAAATTGTATTAAATTCATTTTAAAGATGTAATATCAAACCTATATATGATTACATCTGAAAAATATGTTGTCAAACCTCAATTTAATAAATATTTGTAAATGACACGGTCTGTTTTGCGCTCTGCTGTGTACACAGAGTAGCTGGTGGAGCAGTAAGGAAGCTAACTGCGCTGTTTGTATGTTGTTAATCACTCCTTGCAGTAAACGACATAAAATCTAAGCAACTGTCCTCCGTGTGTGTATGAATGTACAGGTATATGGAAAGCTCTCAAATGCATAGAAAGCTTTAGATGTTATGTATAAGATGAATTAGGATAGGTATGCCTTTCCCCTACAAGGCTTGACACTGGTGGAGGAATGGAGGCTAAAGAAGAATGAGAACAAGGTAGATGGTGGAGATTGGTTGAAATAGAGCTACAGTCTGTTGGAAGCAGACAGAACCATGGAGTCCTAGTTGATGATTGGCCACGGTGGGGGCATGGCCAGGGGCGGATAGGCTTGGAGCAGATAAATGGATGAGAAGTGAGGCTGAAGTAAGTCTTCCAGTTTGAATTTTTACCTAAGCTTCACTACATAGGTACCATAGTAATCCACGTGTCTTCAGTTGGTGTTATCAGAGCATAGACACCTTTGGTATCTTTACTTTTAGTTTTTTGTTTCTTTATCTTTAAAACATATTTCTGATGAATTGTTTTGTTTTGTTTTTTTTTTTTTTTATTTAGATGCTTGTATAGTCTTGGTTAACTGTTATGCTGATTTTCTGGGTTCCCTTGGAATCCAAGAGTTTGGTCAAAACTAAACAGTATCTTAAACTACACTTACCTTAAAGTAACAAATAAATAAATTCCTATCTGCCCCAACCAGTTATTTTTTTTATTTTATTTTCGACAATCTCCCCCACATTGGTCAGTTGCTCCAAGCTAACATAGCACTGATATTTACCCATGATCCCCAGTTGACCGTTAGGAATACCAAAGGAGCACCCAGAGCTATGAATCAAATGTCAGCCTTGGTGTGGAGGTGGAAGCGTATCAATATCTGATGATATATGGCCCGCTCTCGGCCTTTTCGGTCACAGCAGCACCCACAGACATGACACAGGCCCTGGTCCACACTTAGTCACCAGCAGAGTGAAAGCCTGCAGAAGAATTAGGCCCTTTAAGCTGACCTCATTACGAGAGAAAAATAAACTCAATGTATTAAACATCCTGCTCTAAGTCATTGAGAATATTTTAGGTGCATAGTTAATCAGTTGGGGACATTTTTTGTCTCTGACTGTTACTAACCCCATTAACATACAGTGCTGTGAAAGAGTGACCCTGCATCCCATAAAAATATATTGTACCACTATCACCATTCTAAGTAACTGACTGTATGTCTTTTGCATCCCTCTTAGCGATTTTGTAGAAGTTGTTTTAAGTCACTGCCTTACTTAAACATGCTAGATATTTGGGTGATGCAGGTGTTTAAGGGTGTAATATATGAAGGCTGACTTCCCACCCTGCTTTCATCAACAGAGCCTTTTATAAAACACATAAAGACAGCTAAGCAGGACTTATATGACTTTCTGCTATGTTTCTGAATCATTGTCCTTGGCACAGCAAGAGTGGGCTTCATCTTAACGTCCAAAACTTTATTTTGACATTCTACTGAAGCATTATTTGGTCAAAATGATGGAAAACAATTTCCTCACCATGTTTCATTATTGTTATTTTTCTGTTAGTGTCCAAAAAAGGATGAAACAAGAGAGAAGCATTTTTATTTTCAAAACGTTTTGTTCCTGTCTTATATGTACAGATGTATTTTTCCCAAATGAATCCTTTTTTGTTGTTGTTGTTGGGGTTTTTTTTTTTTTTACAATTTGTCGGTAAGGCCTCACACTTTGTTAAGTGAAATGGCTGTTATAAAAGTTTCCATCCTGATGGATGGATTTTGGTGACAATCTCTCGCTTTTAGAGAAGTTTTAGTCTGTTTCTTTTTTTCTAACAGGTTCAGTCAAAGCTATTTTCTTTATTTAACACATCAGGTGGAATCGAGCTCAGTTAAAAAAGATTGTGTTCAGTCATAATTTATTCATAAACTAAGAAGATAGAATACTTTTCTGCATATAGGTCAAGGTAAGTTTGAGTTTCTTTTTTTACCTTGACAACAACAAAAAAAAATCATCATGCATTTTCTATTTACTCAGATAATCTTTCCTGCATGTAATTATGATTTGAAAAAAATCTGTAAGTGAAAGGAGAATCTTGCTATCATGCTTGTTCAGTAAAATATAGACTTGTATTTTTTTCAGAAGTAAATTGTGCCATCACCAGGGCATTGCATACAGACATTGCCTAACAGAGGGACAGAGTAGCATCCAAAACCACGAGTGTTCCCCCTCATATGCATCCTTAATCTGCACTGCGAGAGGAAAGCAGTACTTGGCAGCCGACAATGCCGGCCATCGCTCACAGACTGGCTCCAGGGGCTTGTAGTTCTGTTGACTGCCAGGTTCTGAGTCCATCTTAAGAGCCACAGCAGTATCTTCAAGGGCAGTAGAGATGGCGTAGTGGCTGTCGGGTCTGGATGGAGGCACATAAACACAATCTCTCCCCTCTTTAGAGGAAATATTTGAATTGCTTTGTGCTTTCATATCATGAAAGTAATAAAAATATAACATTGATAATCAGGATATTTGCAGATGCCAGAATTCAAGCTGATTTCCCTGTTTCTGGACGATTAGTTAAGAGCAAAGTGTACTTTCCTGTAACACATCATAGAAAAATGTCCTTTGAACTGAGTTTTGAGCTTCGAGACTCCAAAAAAATAGTCATAGAGATGCTTGACCTTGACTATTGGCTAGTATGTATTTCTACTGAGTCAATTAAATAAGGGCATATAAAACTCGAAATCTAAATCAATTTTTCTTAAAATGGATGCTTTTTTTATTGAACAGGTAACTAAGACACTTTGGCAATGGAATAAGACAATTGAAACTTAAGAACAAATAACTCCATTTTCTTATTTAAAGTGCATAATATCCTGTTTTAGGGGTAGAAATACTCTCTCTATTGCCAGATCATTTTATTTACCTACTCAAATTAATGGGTCAATACACCTAGTTTAAGAAATATTTACTCATTTTGATCATTTTTAAAGGGTTAGTTTTTATAAGGTATAATTTTAAATCTACTCAGTTTTCAATCTGACCATTGATATGGTTAAATGTAATTTTGATAAAGAGCCAGAAGAATTACAAGAGTGACAAATTGCTTGAAATAACTGAGATTATAAAACACAGGCAAGTAGGACACAACTAAGACAATGTTTTCCTCCATGCAGGAAAAGTGCTTAGTAAATAAAGTTTGATTTGATTTGTGTTGAAACTGGTTGCAGACTGCAGTGTATAGCTCACCTCATTGTTCAGTCAACGAAACACTTGCGGATTGGTTCAAGTGCCAAAAGTTGGACATATTTTCGCTCTCTTGTGTAGTGTTGCAAACCCGCATGTGTATGTCTCTCGGTACAAGGTTGAAATTTCACATGCGAGAATTTCCCCGCTTGCTTAGCTTCACTTCTGTGTCTGTGCCACACAAATTGAGACAATTTCCCACATTTGACTGGGATAGATTACGAAAAGTTATCAAAAATAAATAGATAAAAATAAAAAGCAACTGGTTAGACTGCAAAGCAAAGCCCCTCTTAATGGCTCTGTCCAGCATCTCTCAAATGGGAACAGATTAAGAAGTTTTATAGGCCTATATTAAATATATAACGCAAGGTACATTTAAAGAAAAGGGAAACACAGCAATAAACGCTGTGGGACAGTTTATATCCTGGCTGAGGCAGTGAGAGGTGATGAGAGTGAAGTTTGTGGAAGTTTTTCTTCTTTTTTTTCATTAAGAGGGAAGACTGAGAAGCTGGGCTTACCTGCACTGCCTGCTGCCTGTCATTTTGTTTTTGTGAGGCTCAAAGAAGGTCACTATTTTACTATATCTGTTTCATGTCCTACTGAGGTTCCTTGAAGTTTTTTTTATAGAGGCGAGTGATAACATGCGCTGTCCTGTAGGCTACTGTCCCTCAAAGAGACTCGATA
>JAUZNJ010032489.1:0-13653 GCA_034780135.1 Jordanella pulchra | reverse complement strand
ATATATATATATACACATATATATATATATAAAGTACAAGAGAAAATAACTAGCATCTTATTTAAAGTGCATAATATAGAATAACCTTATTTTAAGAGTAAAAACTCTCCTCGCTCCGTCAGATGATCTTATTAGCCTACTCAAATCGTGGATTTTAAGCCATTTTTATTTATTTGTAGATTGTTTTTGCAGTGTGGATCTGTTTCTTTGCACTCATATCAACGTTTGTCACTTTGAGGGAGGAACCAACCTAAGTAAACTTTCTATAACTGGCTACTTTCCTATTTTCAGGAAATCCCGTCTCTTGAAACAGCACTGTTATATTCCTAGTTGCGGCCACTAATTCTTCTTCTCTTAAAGAGTTAAGTGAGGTTTTTATTAAATAACCTGAATGTTCTCACAGCTGCAGCAATGATTCATGTTAAATTTGGGTCTTCATACATTTGATTGTACTTGTTGTATCCTGGTTTTGCAGACTAACAAAGGATATTGATCATGTTTTATTAGTATTAGATCCCTCATCTACACAGCGTGTTCATCTCAGATCCCTTTCCAGTTTCTCTCTGTAGATTCACTGCGCTCTTTGGTCTCTTTAACCTTTGAAACAGATTAGAGAAGCAGGAACGTGGCTAAAAACAGGGAAAGAAAGGACAAAATGTGACTGTGCAGGGCGGCTCTGGCAGCCGGCGCTCTCCTCAGGCCACGCAGGAATGCCGCTCACACACACAGGAAGCTGAGTATAAACACTGCTGTGTGGGTATACGGCCAGAGCTGGGCTTTGAGATTTAAAGGTGTATGCCCCAGTGGGGAGGGGTTGTGCAGCATAATGATGGACCCTGTGCTGTTAACACTTTATAGGAAGCCCAGAGAGAGAGAACAGCTTCCTGAGCTGAATATCTGTACATTTGCTGTTTTAAAACAGTTTATATTTGCTGTAGTTTCCTGCTGACCATCACAGGCTGCCAGTCATTGTGCCAAAGAAAAGACAAGGACGTTTCTTTTGTTCCTGGACATCCTCTGTACAATTCTACTATAGAAAATGTATTTTTAGGTCTGTTTTTAAGCTGCGTGTTCATCGCTCATGTTAGAGGAGCTGCTGTTCCGACTGCAGCCAGCAGGGGAGCCAGTTTTTTTTTCTTTCACGGTAGCTGGGCAGGAGTCTTGGTCAAAATGTGCCTGCTGTGAGATCATATGCCATTTGAGGGGATTTCCTCACCTGGGTGTGGTCACACATTTCCTACCGTCTCACACTCTGCCTCTCTGTTTGTTTGCTGTTAAAGAGACATGAAAGCATCGCTGTGTAGTTAATCCTCATCCCCAGCGTTAAGAGTCGTTTTACCCAGAGATTCCAGTCACTGATTCTCAAAACACTCAAAAAAGGGTTAATAGATGAGGAAAGACAAGAAGGGGCGGAAAAAACGGTGTATTTTTTATATACACACAATCATGACTTTAAGAAGATTTGCATTTTTTATTTTGATTTAAAACTGAATAGAGTTGCTGTTAAGAATAAAATAATAACCGCTGTTGAATATTGAAAAGAAAAATAGTTTAGGAAACAGAAACAAAGACTTCGGAAGATCGTCTTCCAGAAGTTTGTTAAAATCAGATCTTGTCGCGAAGGCTTGTTAAAATCTAACTGAGATTTCTTGTTTTTGTAAAAGTTGTAGTGCTGCTGACTGGAGCTAAAAGTGACGCATGTGTTTGTTTAAACTCATGTTACTGATGAGCTTGTCTAAGTATTGAAAAGGTAAAGAATGACAGTGAAATGTTTGCTTCCTCACATGTTTTCTGGAGCTTCTCAGGGATTAAGTGAACAGTAAATAATGAACAGTAAAATGCAGACATTTTAGATGGTTGATCTCCATGTTTTCAAACTCATCCAGATGTTGGAACTCTGAGCTGCAGGGCAGAGATGAATTGTGGGTATAAAAAAGAAATTCAGGTTGGCAAAAACGAGCACGACGAGGAAAACTGGGGAAAATATTTTTAAATAAACACAAATATTAAAGTTAAATTGTAAAGCAGAATAAATTCAGAAAGAAAGAGATACAGTGGAGTTTTTAAAGAAGGCATATTCAGATAAAAATGACATGTTTCATGTTAGAAGTGAAAAGGAGGAAGTCGAAACTTTGGTGCTTTCAGAAGCAGGAACAGTTTAGATACAAGGTGTTGGAATAAGAAGGAAATATTTGGGAACCAGTTTCTAATTCCCGTTCCATCCCAGTGCTGTCAAACTGAGTTCAGTGTCACACGTTTAAACGCTGCCTAATTAAATGCATTAAGTGATTAACAAAGCAATGACTCCCTTTATGCAGAACCTGGAACTATCTGAAAGTTTTATACAGTAATGTCCAGAAAATCTGGAAACATTTGAATGTTGAATGTTTTTTTTGTTTTTTTTTGTTTTTTGTGAAAAGGTTTGACTTGTTGCTCCATGTATGATTTTTTTTTTTTTTAATGTGTGTGTTTCACAGGAAATGGCAGTGCGGGCGCTGAAGCAAACTGGAAGCAGGAACATTGAAGCAGCCTTGGAGTACATCAGTAAAATGGGTTACCTGGACCCGCGCACCGAGCTCATCGTCCGGGTCATTAAACAGACGTCACCTGGTAGGAAAACGGCGACACTCTGACCAGTCGTTCGTTTTCACTGCATCTGTTAACTGGAAACAGGATTAATTGATGTAACTGATTGTTTTCTGTTGCAGGAAAAGGCGGCATGCCGAACACCATGGACCACCGTCCCACGCTAGAGGTTTCAGGTGAGGGAGGCGCCATGCCTCCATACCCCCAGATGGGGGCTCCGATGTATGAAGGAGCGGCAGGATACGGCCCAGAAAGTGACATGACCAGAGCCTACATGGCGGCTCCTCCTGTTATGAACTATATGATGCCCCCATCCAGTGCAGCTCAGGGCGCTGCCATGTCAAACCCCATGGGGCGACCCCCCAGTATCGGCAGCTATCCACCAGTGATGCCCACCCAAAGCAACCCGGGCAGCGGCCTGTACCCACCGGGCGCCCCGCAGAAGGCCTACCCCGGCAGCATGGAGCAGCACGGGCCCATGATGAGCTACAACGTCCCTGGGCAGCCGCTGCAGCTCCAGCCGCAGCCACCGGGGGGACCTGTCCCAGGCCCGCACTACGACTACGGTCACGCCAGGCCGCACATGATGGAGCCAGCAGGCTATGGGGTCAAGAGGACCCCCTCTTTCCAGAACAAGATGCAGCCGCCCCCTATGGGCCCCCCCGACAATTATGTCAACATGCAGGGAAAGGGGGCCATGGCCCAGAACGGGTCAGGGGGCGGAGGTTACCCGGCCAACCTGTACCTCTCTCACCCCCGCCAGGCGAGCCCCACCTCCCACCAGGTCCACATGATGTCTCGTTCCCCGGGCGGGGTGCCCCCCATGGGCCCCGAGTACCCAGACCTGATGACGCCCTCCAGAGCCAGCCTCAACCTGGACCTGTACGAGCACCACTGGGCCGGCCCGCCGGGAGCTGAAGGGAGCCCTGCGGCCCGGCAGCCACAGGGCCCGTTTAGGGGGGAGGTACGGGTCCCCAGCAGAACAAATTCCTTCAACAGTCGTTCAGCTCAGAACGGCGTCAGACCGGCGATGGCCGTAGCTCCTGCGGCCGGGAAGCAGGAGTCCTCGTTGGGCCCCCCTAACACCATCACAGCAGTAACATCCCCCCCCATCCAACAGCCCGTCAAGAGTATCCGAGTGATGAGGCCTGAGCCCAAAACGGCGGTGGGCCCGTGTCATCCTGGCTGGATGACGGCTCAGGCACAGGACGCAGCAGAACCGCTCCCCTACATGCCAGAGGAGACCTACCCGTTGGAGCCCGCCCAGGAGCCCCGCTGCCCTCCCCCACCTTACCCAAAGAATCTGCTAATGCCCGCAGCGGCGGGGGATCCAGGGGTTCTGGAAGGAGCCGGAGCCAGCGGTCCAGATCTCAGCAGCCCGGCTGCCAGAGGCGCACGTGCCGGCAGCGGGGGCAGCGGGAGCAGCGGGAAGAATGAGGACGGCCAGCAGGTCAAAGAGAAGCCCAAGATGGAGAAGGGAGAAAAGGCGGTGAAGGACAAGAAGCAGATCCAGACGTCGCCCGTTCCCGTCAGGAAGAACGGACGAGATGAGGAGAAGAGAGAGTCCCGCATCAAAACCTACTCTCCCTTCGCCTTCAAGTTCTATATGGAGCAGCACATCGAGAACGTGATGAAGACCTACCAGCAGAAGCTGAACCGGAGGCTGCAGCTGGAGCAGGAGATGTCCAAGGTGAGGCGACTCGTCCTCTCCCACTTTGTCTTCACTAAAGGAGAAATTTCAATCGTCCAAAGAAATGAAGGGTTGGAAACTGTTCGAGTCTTTATTGGTTCTGTTTGTCGTCAGGCTGGACTGTCAGAGGCAGAGCAGGAGCAGATGAGGAAGATGCTGAACCAGAAGGAGTCCAACTACAACAGGCTACGTCGGGCCAAAATGGACAAGTCCATGTTTGTAAAGATCAAGACCCTGGGCATCGGCGCGTTCGGTGAAGTGTGCCTGACGCGTAAAGTTGACACCGGTGCGCTTTACGCCATGAAAACGCTGCGCAAGAAAGATGTCCTCAACCGTAACCAGGTGACTTAAAGCATTCGCCGCCTTCCTCCTCCGTCCCCCAGGTGAAGGGTTTTACTAACTTCTGTCTGGTTTTCAGGTGGCCCACGTGAAAGCGGAGCGGGACATCCTGGCTGAGGCGGACAACGAGTGGGTGGTGCGTCTCTACTACTCCTTCCAGGACCGGGACAGCCTCTACTTCGTCATGGATTATATCCCCGGGGGAGACATGATGAGCCTTCTCATCCGGATGGGCGTCTTCCCAGAAACCCTGGCGCGATTCTACATAGCCGAGCTGACGTTGGCCATCGAGAGCGTCCATAAGATGGGCTTCATCCACCGCGACATCAAACCAGACAACATCCTCATCGACTTGGACGGTCACATCAAGCTGACGGACTTTGGGCTGTGCACAGGCTTCCGCTGGACGCACAACTCAAAGTACTACCAGAAAGGTAGAGAGCAGAACCCTTTGCATTAATCCACAGACTAATGAGCTAATTAATCCCAAATCTGTCTCTTTCCTTAGCTTCCAAATCCATCATGTTTTCTGCTCCTCTTCTTCTTTCAGGAAGCCACGTCAGACAGGACAGCATGGAGCCCAGCGACTTCTGGGACGACGTGTCAAACTGTCGCTGTGGCGACCGGCTGATGACACTGGAACAGCGTGCCAACCGGCAGCACCAGCGCTGCCTGGCTCACTCCTTGGTCGGGACGCCAAACTACATCGCGCCTGAAGTCCTGCTGCGTAAAGGTGGGAAAGAATAAGAGGAAGAGGCCTGCTGCCCTTTCTGTTCCTCACTGACATTCATCCCCGTTCATCTCCCGTGTTTGGCTGGTTATTTTTTGCAGGCTACACTCAGCTGTGCGACTGGTGGAGTGTGGGAGTGATTCTCTTTGAGATGTTGGTGGGACAGCCGCCTTTCCTCGCTCCGACGCCTACCGAGACTCAGATTAAGGTCAGTGAAAAGAAATATTTACATTTTTAGTAATTTATGTAGCCGAGATGGGGATGTAAACAAACAATCAACCGACAATTAAACCTACTATTAAAAAAATCAATAAACTAAGTTATTGCCTCAATAGTCTCTGCTAGCACTGAATACTGGATTTAAATGCTAAAATCAGCTACATCAGTTAGCGTCCACTTCCTTTATATCAAGTGGCCGATAGTCTGACAGTATATCAGAGCGACATCCCCTCTGTTAACGATATTTTTATTCAGTTTCTGTTTCCAGTTCCTCTTTCGTAATATTTTCTAAATATATCCAAGTTAATAAGATATTAGACAATTTTTCTTTTTTTTTAGTCAGTGTTTATAAAATCTGGACAAATCATTTGTAAAAATATTCCTGTAATTTTTTTTTTTCTTTAATTTCATCATATTGCCCGTGTCTTACGGAAAGATCAACATGATGGCAGAGAAAATGAATGGTTAGGTGAAAGATTAGATCCATTAACTTTAATATTTATTTTATCTATTTATTCATTTGACAAGGGATAATGCACATTAATCAACATTTTACAATGTCAACATTCCTGAGTGATTTCTTGTGAAAACTAAAACCCATCATTCTTAGGAGTGTAAATGTTTATAGAGGAGGTCTGATTTTTGTCCTTTTCTCTGCACCGTACATCACTATGGTAACCGTTCTCTGACGTCTACCTTCAAATTTGTAGGTCATTAATTGGGAAAGCACGCTACAGGTCCCACCCCAGGTCAAACTGAGTCCAGAGGCGGTGGACATCATCGGCCGCCTCTGCTGCTCTGCAGAGGAGCGTCTGGGGGCCAACGGCGCCGGAGAGATCAAGGCTCACCCCTTCTTCTCCGAGGTCGACTTCTCTAGTAATCTGCGGCAGCAGCCGGCGCCCTACCGGCCCAAGATCGCTCACCCCATGGACACGTCTAACTTCGACCCCGTGGAGGAGGAGGGGGGCCCGGGGGCTTGGAGCGACAGCGGGGACAGCACCCGGGCCCTGGACGCGCTCTGCTCTCCGCACGGGAAGCACCCGGAACACGCCTTCTACGAGTTCACATTCCGTCGGTTCTTTGACGACAACGGCTGCCCCTTCCGCTACCCGAAACCCCCGGAGGCCGACGTGGGACTGAGCGCCACTGGAGCTGGCGCCATGGGCCCAAAGGAGGGGGAGGATACGGAGGAGGAGGGTGAGGAGGAGGAGGATGAAGACGAGGGAGAGGCAGGGGAGGGATGTGAGCCGGTGTACGTCTAGAGCTGGTTTCCTTCTGCTACCCGCCTCGAGTCCTGAAGGTGTATGTCAGCGAGGCGAAGCTGAGCGTGTCTGAGAAGCAGCTGCAGGATGGAAGGGGCATCGCCACCTAGTGGGCTGACTGCAAACCGACCTCCCATCTGGGACCAACAAGCACCGACTGACTGCACAGAGCGCGGAGAGGCAGCAGACTCAGCAGCCTCTGCTGCTGCCTGGAGTTTCTTGTCCCATTCCTTCCGCCTTCAGTCTTACGGATGATTCAAACACAGGAGCTGCTTCCTGTTCTACCAGAGCTGCTTTACGTTCACGTTTGGCCGCGTGAGGAGGGGAACCAGTCTACAGACTGACGGTGCCTAAATCACAGCTTCTGCAAATAAGCTAAAAAGACAGTCACTCACACGCAGGCTTCCTCAGTATAACTCATGTTTTCTGATGCACAGTGGAACCTTTGCCACATATTCATTCACCTCAAACAGTTTCACCTCCACAAACGTCCTTTTTATTTGGACCAACACACAGTAGCTCATGGCTGTAAGTGGAAGGAAAGCAGTTATAGTTTTCAGGGCACATCTACCTACTTTGCTTATTCAGAGATGGATTTCGTTTTTCTCTACAGAACAGCTCAGCATCTTTGAACATTCATTTTCCAAATCTTTTCTTTAAATTCTTAATTCTGGACTTTGATTTGGCCATTTTAACAGATAATTATCCACTGATGTGAAGCTGCATCCTCGGGAGCTGCTGCCACACACCTGATTTAAATGGATGTCTGATTAAGAGGCTTCTTCAGCAATGTTGTTACGCTGAGGAGGTCAAGCAATCATTTGACTGAGGTGTGCTCCTGCAGAGAACCTGTAGCTCTCGGTAAATGAGGTGAACCTCCATCTTGGTCTCGGTTTTTTTATAACAGTTTTTTTCCACAGTAGACGTGTCATTAACTTATCCATCCCTTCAAGTTTGACCAGTTTGCACAGGTAGTTTTTCTTGATGCAGTTTTTTTTTTCTTTTTTTGTCAGCAGCCCAGCTCACCTTCTTCCACATGTTTGTTGGGTCGCCTTCATGCTTTGTTGCGAACCAGACTCAGAGAAAAAAGGTCTTCCACTTCACAGTACAGCTCTATTTTGTGTTGGTATAATACTTGTTATCTGTGGAAGTTTGTGCTTCGAATGAATACTTTTTGCAAAGTGCTGCAGTATGGAGGGAATTTTGTTCTGTTATTGCTGCAAGATGAGAACAGGCTTCCTAAATAGAAATCTTTGGAAAATAATAATGCCACCTAGAAATGAAACTTGGATAAACTTCTTAACCAAAAGAAGGTTTTAGGAGTAACTGTTGGCTGTTTTCTCAGATCATTTCATTCGTTTTTAAATATTTTATTATTTTAGATTTCTCTTTTCAAATAGTTTTTGTCTTCTTTTCAAATTGCGTTTTACAATTAACATTCTCTTCATGCTGAAGGCAGGCTTTCCTCTGGCGTGAGGAGCCATGTTAGCATGGACGTTAGCAACCTGTTTATCAGTCAAGAGCGATCGTGTTTGTATTGGGCTAGAAGTGAGGAGAACCTGATCTAGGAAATGCAATTTAAAAAGAAAGTGATGTGTTAAACTAAATCTGAAAACCAGAAATAAAATAAAAAATGATTTAAAATATAAAATCTGTAACAAAAAAGAAATGAGATCTAATGAAGCAGCAAAATTCTTCAGTTCTTTTCTTGCAACAATAATGGATCAAAATTCCCTCCATACTGTCGTGTTCGATCATTGTGTTGTTTCATGTCTCCTGCTCCAGTCGGTGCAGATTTCACTGATGCACAAAGTCATGATGGAAAAGTATTTTTTGAAATTATTTTTTTATACGATGTAGATCAACTTGCCTTGTTTTGTGCCAAATTTGATTCAGGGAGTCTCCTCCTTCAGACTTTACCCGTACACACATCTGTCTTCTATTCTCATCTTTCAAGGTTAACCTCAGGTTGGTCTTGACTTTGGATTAGGTGAACAGAAAAAGACAGAGGAAAAAAAGTTAAAATCTGTATTGAATCTACAACATTCAATCGGTGGGATCCTGTTTAGACCTAAATACAATCCAAACTTGGAGCAGCAGAGATGCACTGATCAGAGTTTAGTCGGCAATAATCTGAGCTGCATGTAGATTTAAGGTGATTCCTTTTTTATTCTAATATAGGAAATATTCTACATATTGTTTCTTGCCTTCCTAATGTGTGATCTTTATTTAAACTGAGAGCGAGGCAGCATCAATCGGTGTGAAAGAGCTCTGTCACTGAAAAGCAGGGTTTTACTCTTTTAAAATTCCGATTGACTGACTGCAGAAGCCACATTTTAAAGTGTTTTTAGCATCTTGTAAGAGGCTAAACTCTGCAGGCTTTAGATTCAAGGTCTATTAGGACAAAACGGAGCTTAGCGGCGATATAAAACATCTACCCTTTCTGGTGTCAGCTGAGAGTATTACTCTCTCCTGCAGCCTGAACGAACCGCTGCCACACCTCGGCTCCATACCCCGTCTTTGAGGCTCCAGTTAAAACCCACAGAGATGAACAGCCCCGCGGTTCTTTGCATCTTAACCTGCCTCCCCTTATACTATTGGAGGTTGTCGTAAAAAAAAACAAGCAACGTGTATTTACAGCAACCAAACATGTGACAGCGTGACTATGTGCAATACGAAATGACATGTATTTAGTTTTCTAAACACAAAACTATCATTTTCAAAGTTCAAATGTGTACAAACATATTGATTTTATACATATATATATATAAATATATATTTCTCTTTTTACCAGTTAGAACATGCTGCTTATCTTTGTGATTAATATTATTTACATTACGTCTTTTTATCTGTCCCGTTTTGTTGTTGTGTAAAAAGAACGAGTGTTTGTGCTCTGGAAGTAACGAGCTGCGTGCCTTCCTGACTGAATGTTGTAGAGCGTGTGGCCGTTCCATGACGAAGTAGGCGAATGTGGTGATGATGATGATGATGATGATGTCTGGTGTTTGCAGAACTTTGGTTGTTCCGGTCTCCTTCAGCAGGGCTGGTCCCAGCTGAAGGAGACCGGACAGAGTCTGTTGGAAGAGGGAACAGAAATGTTAGATGAAGATGAGTAAAGCAGGTTGGATTCAGTTCTTTCTCTCTCAAAAAGGTTTGAGACGTTTTAATTATCCAAAAAGGCCACATGTTAGCGTTGTTAATCTCTGTATCTTTGCCGTTTGACAATCGCCAAATCATGTAATGCTCTTCTTTGTGCTGAGCTGATTTTTTTTTTCTTTCCTTTAAAAAGCAGTTAAAGCCAAACTATTTCACGCCATGTTCTGGATTTCACTCCGTTGTAATCAGAAGATTTTTCTAGTTGGACAAAACCTTGGGCTAAGATGCGTCACAGAAGAGTGTTTTGGTTTGTTTTGCTTGGATTTTTATATTACTAATAGTATTATGTTTTTCTTTTGTAAATGTGTCTTTTGTCTGCAGTAGCTAGTTATCTTGTCTCTTTTCTTCTAGTCTGATCAATACAATCTTAAGACTGCTTGATTTTGACCCTGTTCTTTAAAACTATATCTGCTTCTGTTTTTCCTGAGGGGGGTTCTGACAGAGCATGCTCTGTTTACATGCATCAAACATTCCTCTAATTTCAAACCAGAAGTCACTCAGAGAAAATCATAGAGCATGAATAATATATAATTGAAATTGATTTTTTTATTTCAGATTTAAGGAAAAAGCAAAGCAGTATTGTTGCTAAACATGGACAGGTCACCTGTAGGGGTGTAAGAAACAATTGATTCTATTAAATATCAAGATATTTCCTTGGACAACATTTGTATTGATTCAAAATGCAGCCGAATGGATCCTAAATGTAAAAACTTTTCTAGTCAAACATCCATTTCATTGTCCTACATAACTCTTGGACATCCAGCCACTAGGTGGCAGCGCACCGCCCAAGAAGCTATTATTTAGCTGCTCTGCATTAACTGCCGCAGAGCAACAACAAGATCCCAATGCTATATTACAAAGATGGTAATATGTATCGTATATAAATGTTTTGGGATAAATCATATTGTATTGCAAAATTCTTGCTTATTCACACCCCTAGTTACAAGAAGGCTTTTTCAGCACTTGATTGCACTCTGGGGAGATCATCTAATCACTAATATTATTAGTACATTTCTCTTTTTACATTAAAGTAACATAAGGAGCTGCTCATTGCCAGTCAGCTGGCTGAAAAGAAGGGTATGTTTTTCTTAAGCTTACAAGAGAAATTGCGTTGTGTTGGGAGTAAATCACCAAGTTGCTACAGATCAGTAAAAGTGTTTGTGACCTGATGAAGGAACAGGACTGAGAACAACTTGGGTTATAGCGTAATGGGGACTAGTTTTTTATTTACTGCAGCTTTGAGAATCGGCTGATTCTAATATTGATACGATCTTAGCACCAATCATTTCGTCTTTTTTTTTATCTTATTTTATACTGTAGAATGTTGGAAAAGGCTCAGTCAAGTAATATCACTGAAACGGAAACTTTTAATAGAAAAAGAGTGTTTATCAGCAAGAAAATATCTGAGATTTTAGATGCCGAGCGATAAAATCCGACATTGGATTTTTGCTAATGTCAGATCAATATCAGATATTATCCGATCGAGACATCCCTGTTTCCTACTGATGTGTTGTGAACTACCATGGTGAGGCATTAAAGGATGTTCACACATCACTCAGTGTAAACTACAGCCGGCTATCAGACTGTGGCTTGGTTACCGGAGCAGATAGCCTGACTCATTTCCCATTTCAGATTTCATGAAACGATATTTCAAGTAAAGTTGCTTGTTTAATCTGCCCAAATATTGCTTGATGATAGATTTAATCTAACAGCCTTGCAGATTGGGCACTTTAAAATAGCTCTAATTTAAAGTAAAAAAAAAAAAACCCCACATGTAATTGATGTTACTTTGATAGGTGTGTTTACAGCGTCTTTTATCTTTACTGAAGCCAATGTATTGCGTGTGAACGCAGCCACTGTTTTAGCTACGTTTTTATAACTAGAAGTATCTTTTAAGGATGTCCTGATACAATCGTTCCTATTACGGTTTCAGCACCAACTGTGGACACTTTTAGGACTTATTTTGTAGTTTGACCAAGACTTGATAGAGGGATCAAACAGAGAACAATGTTCATCAAACATAGGTATAAAACAGCTGATTTATTATCAACCAATGGGTTACATAACCTTTAAAAGGAAGCAGAGTGTTTCTATCATCATGCATATAGAAACACAGGTAGTGTTTTGACTGATATCAGGTCAAGGCATCTCTAATCATTTCTAATAATCAAAGTCTGGTGCTGCTCTGTCGTTGTTCCCCCCTCTTGTTTTTTTTTGTTGTTTTTTTTTAACAGCTTTAGAAGAGTGAATGCCACAAAGTGTGTGAGGTGTTTTACTGGATGTGTGCGTCCTTTTCTTTTACGCTTAGTCATGACATGACAATCTTTGATGGACCTTATGTCCTCTATTTCCTTATAAGTTTTTTTTATGCCTTCAGTTTGTATTTGTAATCTTCTTTTTTTTCTCCCTCTTTTTGGTCTATGATACACCTGTTTTTCTTAAGATTTATATTTATACAGATATACATATTTTTGGTATCTTCTTATCCTCTTTTTTTGTGCTAATGTTAAAAAATCCACAAACACGCAGTATTATACATGTTGTAATTTTGACTTTTTTTTTTTTACATTTATGTATGAGCAGAGAAATTGTAAAAAATACTTTTAATGTCCTGGTGTAAAATGTATGTATAAATTAAATTAACCAATTTGGACATGAGTGGAATCATTTGCAATCGATGCGTGTCGCAATGTCTTCATTGATTTTTAGAAGTTTGAGTAAAAATATCTAAAACGCCACAGAATAAGATTGACTTATTCTTACAACTTTCACAAATAATATCAACCATATAGGATCCACTGTTATAGTCACTGACTTATTGGTAAATTCTGAAATGTTCAAAAATCTGTTCTTTAGAGTGTGGTTTCTTTTTAAGAAAATCTATAAGAAACTTTAGAAATGTAAAAAAAATTACAATCACATTTAATTTTTTTTTAAGTATTCGATGGAATTCATTAATATATATATATATATAATTAATTAATTTATATATATATATAGGGATCTATTATCTATCTGTGGTTACGGCATTTGTTGTAGCGACACCTATACTGGTGATATAGATTTTATTTAGTTCGAGGAGTTTTACAAACATGGCAAAGTAATTGTCACAAGTTTGTAAGGACTTTTTTGTAAACTTTAACCAAAATTATTTGGTATTAATCAAAATTAAGAAAATCTATTAATACAAATTTTGGTTATACTATCTAGCTCTACTATATTGCCATGGAAATTATACCTTTGATCAATTAATAATCAGTTAAAAGGTAAATAAAAATCAGTTAAGATTTAAAAACTACACAAACTATTTTTTTTAAGAAAAACGTAGCTTTTTAGCTTTGACAAACTAAAACCCTAAAGAGGACCAAAACCAGAAACGAATCAACCAGTGGATGCTAACAAAAACATGCCTCTTAACACTGATGGAAGAAATAAGATCTGCAACAAAAAATTTTTCTTTCTGCTAACATATGAGCTAAGATCAGCCCTGTAGCACAGCTAGCTACATAGGAGCTAAGGACCGATGCACAGCTTGCTACATAGGAGCTAAGGACCTATGCACAGCTAGCTACATAGGAGCTAAGGACCGATGGTCAGCTAGCTACATAGGAGCTAAGGACCGATGCTCAGCTAGCTACATAGGAGCTAAGGACCGATGCACAGCTTGCTAC
>JAUZNJ010032488.1:28046-38753 GCA_034780135.1 Jordanella pulchra | reverse complement strand
ATATAAAACAGGAGAACACTGTCACATTTAATTTATGTGCAACAAGTTCACATGGATGTCTAAAAAGAAAAAAAAAAACAAACTGATTGTTTCCAGCACTGTTTTCAATGTTGGGAAAAATAGCGAATTGTGCAATGTTACTGGATGTAGCCTGATCATGACTTAAAAGGGATATTTTTACCAGCACATTTCTCACGTAACTGTTGTATCTATCACATTCAGAGTACACATGCCACTCCTACAGACACTCTCCAAGGAAACTCTCTACACAGCCCACCAGTTTTACAGGTGATCTTTTTTTTCTTCCCAGAAGGACGTCAGAGAGTGTGACTGACTGCTTTTTACAAACTATGATACTGCCACCATCTAAATACACACACAAACAGGAGTGCCATTGCAGCTCAACACACCTGCATCCATTTTCTCATCACGTCACTTTTCTTTTTGTTAAACCGTCGGTTTTTCATGTTCCACTCTATGGCATGTGCCTTTTTTCTGCTTTTTCTGCAAATTTGGATGTCAACGTCACTCGAAAGAAAAATAAACAAAGACAAACATGTAATCCAAATTGAGGGGGGGTGGGGGGAGGAATTTGCGGGGAGGGTTGATTAATCAGGGATTTGAGGTCAGGTGTTCAAGCGGAGTATCTTCCAGAAAGCCCAGCTCCATCTCACTATTTAACAGTGTTTGATGTTAACAGAATAAAAACAGCTAACTAAAAAAAAAAATACAAATGATAATTAAAAAAATACAAGAAAAAACATCCTGTTCCTAGTGCTATATGTGTCACATGGCTTGTGAAAAAGCAGCTTGCCTTCTGTATTTTGGTTTGATTTCTTTCTTATTTATGTTTCCATCTGAAATTTATTTTTGTATCAATATTTGTTTATAGGAGGTATTCTTTTTTAGCATGGTTTATTATGAGCTTTTTTTCCCTCTTTTGCTGAAAAAAGTTATTTAAAAAGAAGTGCTTTTCAAACTGTTATCATTTGACACCGTGACAAAAGAGGATCTACAGTACAATACGCTGGTGTGTTGCACAACCACTTGGACTCTTGATTTAGAATATATGAACGATTGTCTTCATTTGAGCACGAAACTTTTTATTACTAATAAAGCAGCCTTCCAGTTACAACCTGTGTGTTTTTTTGGATGTTGAGTGTTTATAACTTTGTGGAGGAAAACAGAAAGGGTTTACTGTAACTACAAACACAGCATGTTTCTCTCAATGGTCTCATGGCCCATTGAAGCTTTACACATTTTTTTCCATCAGACTAGATAAAGAGCATCTAGTTTGAGCTTTTACTGCACCTTTCTAACCAATGAATCTGTGTTCATCTAAAATTCTCCTTGTATCTTTGTATTTAAGTTTAAGGTTTTTCTGGATAATAACCTTACTTCCCACTCTCATGTCTAATGCAGTCTAGAAGAGGTTTGTCTTGCAGGCTGGTCCTTTTATCTATTTTGAAGTTTTCAGTTACAAAAATGTATCTCACATAACTACACTTCAACCTCCATCTTTCACCACAGAGATGTTGTACTTGAGAGGATTTACATGTATTTGTTGTAATTTGACCAGACCACCATGGTTTGGCCAGCTCAAAAAGTTTTCTTGATCATTTATATGGTTTGTGGGGAACTACAAATGGGAAATCTGGTGGTTTTCTTTCATCAGTGCTTCTTTTCTCTTCACAATTCTTTACATTTTTGTAGTGCAAAGCTTTGTTAACAGTTTCTTCTTCCAGAGCTATGACTCTCTACAGCCCCTCCAAAATTAACAAGGACATCTTGGCTTCTTTTCTTGGGTAATAGTCAGTTTAGGTCAAGGCTATATTTTTTTTTAGATTTTCAGTTGTGACATAAGTTTTTTTCATTTTTCAGAAAATGCATTAAACAGTACTCTTTGAGATGTTCAAATTGGGTTAGGTATATAACCTAACCTTAATAAGCTACTTCTGCTTTGAACTTCCATGCATGTTTCTTCCTGACCTGTCTGCTAAGTTCCTCATGGTGCCTGTGATACTGTTTCTCTGTTAAACCTCTGATGCCTTCCAGAAATAGCTAGATACTTACAAGTGTTGAATTGAACACAGGTGGATGTTATATGAATATAAATAGTTTTACTGAATTTTATTTATTACTAATAGAGTAAACTGGTGTGAATAAAAAGCCTGTCACACTTACAGATTTGAGTTTGTAAGTGTAAAAACAAAACAAACAGAAAAAAACCAAAAAAAACTATGTCTAATTTTTTTTCTATCTGTTTCCCTATTATTTTCTATTTTGTTTTTGTCTATAGGATAAAGACCTATTATTTTACACAGAATGTCATAGTTGTATAGCTGGGTCATATGTTAGCCATTTAGATTCACTGCAGGATGGAAGAATGCTGACTTCATCGGACCTTCTCAGGTTTACATCTCTGCCAGACGATGGACTCTGTTACCCTAACTGTTACCCTAAAGTAGATGCTAGATGTTTGAAATGTGGTCAAATGCAGCACATATAATCCTAGGAGGTATTAGTAAAACCTAAAATTCTC
The DNA here is from genome assembly GCA_034780135.1 of Jordanella pulchra. Taxonomy (NCBI): domain Eukaryota; kingdom Metazoa; phylum Chordata; class Actinopteri; order Cyprinodontiformes; family Cyprinodontidae; genus Jordanella; species Jordanella pulchra. Next base: position 36,211 of record JAUZNJ010032488.1, on the reverse strand, counting down.
ATACTGTTTTCTAGAGAAAAATATGATGTCCTTTATTTCTCCACTCTCTTCTTCTATTTCCATCTTTAAAACCAAATCATCTCCCAGGCTCTGACTCTCCCTCAAGTCACGTGTACTCTTCAACTCACAACATCCACTCCTTCCCTCCCACTCTTAGCATTTTTCAAGCGATTTGCTATTTTAAAACTCCCATCGTCTATTATCTGAACATGGTGGCGAAAGGAGGGAAACCTGCTGCTTCCCTCGTGATTTATCCATCCTCCTTTCCAAATCGTTGTTGCTGTCATGTTTAACACCGGACGGCCGTGCAAGATTGCAGTCAGGTAGCGAAGAAGAGATGCAGAGAGAGTTCAGACTCAGAGGAGGGGGGAGGGAAAAGGGAGGTGGTTGAGCACTGCAGTGCAGATAAATTAATGCAGCAGTCGAGGCTGAGTCAGCAGCACACTCCCAGTTTGCCATTGGCCCTCAGTTAGGTTTTTACCACTGGCTGCACTGGTCGTGATTAGTGCCCAAATAAAGACATGTCTACCTTGGTTAAAAAAACAACAGCAAATGGGCGCAGTATATCGCCGAGCGCGCAGCCGAGTCTAGAGGAGCTGTCCCTGGTCCTGAAAGGTGGGGCAGCAGGACGAGCAGTCTGTGGTGTTTTCTTTTTCTTTCAGGGTGGGGCTACGTCGACTGGGGACAGATTTATGAGGGAAACATAATAAAAACAGAGTGCGGAGGGAGGTGGACGGAATTCAACCTAATTCGTGCAGAGACACACCTACACACTCCTCCGCTTTCCATCCTCCTCTCTCCTCTTACACCTCATCCCTTCTTTTGAAGCGCCCCGACACAGAACATGTGTTTTATCTGTGGGCAATCATGGAAGAGGCTAAGTTTAATGTTGTCGCCTACGCTTTAATTGTTTTATTATGTTTTTTCGTCTATTTAGCTCATATATCAGGGTTGCACGTGAAAGTATTCTCATCCCTTGAAACTAAATGTTTTTCTGCCGTAGATCAGGAGTCAGCAACCTAAACCAGCCTAACATCCATTCTGGCCCTGTTTTCCCCGAAATAAAATGCATTGATAGACCTAACAGCAACAAGACCATTTGAAAAAAGATGCTAATTCAGTAGGTTGTCTACCAATAATATACTGATTGTATTCTTGCTCAGTTTTACACATTATAAAATTTCTCAGTTCCATATCATTATTGGTATAAACTTACTGGGACAATCTCGGGATGGCATCAAGAGACACAATGTGGCACTGGAACTAAAGGCTAAACAGCTTTATAATACTAAAGAACAAATTTAAGAGCAATTTAATCCCAAATATTATTTCTGATTTGTAACTTTGTGATTATATGGAGAAAAACCTAAAGATTAGAGAGTCTTTCCAGTCTAATTCTTAGATTTTCAGCTTAAAAGATAAATTAAACTGCCAGTAGCATTAAGAGGCTGGTCAGCAGGAGTAACAAGCAGTAATACCAAGAAAGAATTTCAAATTTTGCACACATTATTTAAAACAATATGAATAAAGCATTACAAGAACATTACATTCTTCTCTTATTATTCTTTATTGATGCTTTTCTCATTTCTCATTAGGAACAAACGTCTTTCTTAAATTAAGAAAATAAAATCCTAAATTTGTATGGATATTTAATTTAATTTGGAACTTACATTTAAGATTTCTCTTTTGTAGTCTTTATTGTCTTCTTGCTCGATGTTTATTAAGTCTATCATATTCCCTACTTTTTTTTTTTTTTTAGATATTCTATGCTTTTATAAAAGTCATTTCATGTTTACCTATGGTGACAAAATGATAATTGGTGGACTGCATTTTATGATCCGACCATCCCAATAGCAAACATTCTGGTATCAGCTTCAGAGTATGTGGATAATGTTCTTCAGCAGGGACAGCAAAGTCATAGGTGATGAGAAGATTGAAGGAATAAGATATGGAGGGGTTCTGGAGGACAACTAGAAACTGTACACGGCTGTCCAGGGTTAAGTCTGCTGCTGGATGACAGTCCTAAAAGTATGACAGCAACATTTATTCTTCCCACTCACAATTATGCACTGGACTTTATTTGTCTACCACATTAAATATCAATGTCTTTCATTATGGTTTGGGGTTTTAATGTGACAAAATGTAGAAGTTAAGGGAAAATTAATACATTTGTAAGTCACAGTAGCCACAGACCCTTAACCTTTAGTGACTAGTCATACCAGTGGGGATTTTTTTTGTATTATGTTTTTTTTGTTCATCTATCCTATTTTTCAGCAGTCCTTTTTAATTTATTCTCAGAAAGTCAGACAAAGTGAATTGCAAATAAAGGGGTTTTTCCTACTGTCTAATCCTATGTTGGGCCACCACAGAGATCAGAGGGCTTTTTGTATGTACTCAGGTAAGCTCTATTCCACTCTCTTTCCCTAAATTCCTTTTCACCTGAAGGAATATGACAGAAAAAAGAGGGAAAAACCCAAAGAGTGGTCCCCAGCATCTTCGATTGTATCAAGATGTGCAATTTTTTAACAAAACCATCCTAGTGAGAAAGTAGGAGCACCCCGCATACATTTGTAATACATAGATACGGGCAGCATAAAAACCTACACATTTGCCATGAAATGCAGCCCACTGTTTTCCCTCCACCAACCTAAAATCCACAATCCCCTCCCTTCACTCAATGTTAGCATCATTTATTACATAAGGTATTGTGCAACAATGCAAATTTGGGTGGACAAATGATGGACAAAGGATGTGCTCTGCCTGCACTGCAAAATAAAATAAATCACTTTCTTTACAATAACGCTATGCTTGTTCTGCTAAACATTTCCCAAATGGACCATTTCTCTGCATGATGGGCACAATTTTCAAAACAACAGCACCCTCATGTGGATTTTAATTTTTCCTCATCTGAAATTCTTTTTTTGTTATAAACAAATATTGCAACCATTTGGAAATAGTCCTAATCATGAACCTATGAGGTTTTAAAGGACTTCATAATAAATTCTCTAGGTAGAATAAAATCAATTTTCATTGTACTTCTTTTATTTAGCGGTAATTAAAAAAAGGCAATTAGAAAATATTCCAGTTTTATTATGTAGAGTCCAGTGTGGTTCAAATTAATTAACCAAACCAGTTACTCCCAATCAGCCTGATTTAGTTTCATACAGTCCAATTATAGTACCATAGAGTTAGAGTCTGTTAATCATAATGCAAATGCCATATGATGCTGACCCAAAATTTCAAGTTACTTTGAAATGGTCAGTCAACTAAAAAAAGAATTTTCCCAATAAATAAGATAAATGTAGGTATATAAAACAATTTTTCCAAAGGATCAGTTTGTTTTCAATTAACATGTCTACTGTTACAAGCAACTTCTTCCAAAATCATGAAAAATTTAACCTTAAGATTAATTTCTTAAAAGCTTTCAGACCTTATTTCAAAACATCTCAATGATTTTATTTAAAAGTTCTAGCTTAATCATACACACACATTTGTCTGACAAGTACATCAGCAATTTAGAAATGAAAATACATTTTTTGTTAATCTGCTACAGAGGAAGAGTCTTCTTTTGTGTTGCTAGATGATAAAAACAGCATCGTCTCATGCTTCTGTTGGAATTTGGAGCAACTTCTCATGACATCTGTAAAACACATAAATGCCTGAAAACAGGTGTTAAACCTACAGCATGTGATGATGGTACCACAAATCTCCACTACATGCTTCCCCAGTTTAATCAAAGTGGAATCTTTAAATACAAAGAACTTTTAAGCTCACCCCGCCTGTTGGATGCTGGTCAGCCACTCCACAAAATCTTTAGCCTTCATCCTGTCAAGGTTGTTGATGAAGTCACTGGTGAATGTTCCATCCGAATGCCTTTTTAGATTTTGGATTATGTCTGGACCACTTTTTCTCTTATACAAAAGTTGTCTATGAAAAATATTACATTTTAGAACATTTGGCCATTAAATTTTTTTGTTTCCTATGTTGGAGTAACAGAAATACATGACTATCAAACTTATATGTTTTTCACAAAATACTTTGGGGAAAAAATGAAAAGTTATGTTATGATTTAGTTTTCTTTGTTAGGTTTAAAAAAATATGAAATTTAAGATTTCTAAAATTACCGTTGTGGTCTTATTTTATGCACAGGCATCTCCTTAGTTCTTGAAAGGAAGAAAAGGACCAAACAACATAAAATCACTATCTTCATTCTCAGATCACCTTGTTGAAACACAAGCACAAAGAAAAACAAAAACAGTTCATTGTGTGTTTTAATCGTTTAAATTAATATCCGAATACTTGCTCATACCTGTGGGAAACGTAGCTTGTCTTCAATGAAATGTTGCTCTTGATTGAGTTGCACACATTCAGAGAATATCAATAAAGACAGATAAATCCTGCAAAACCTTAGCAGCGCTCTGTTCGGGAGCTGTGCTGCAACAAATTCATCACTTTATAAAGGCGTCAGGCGTCAGTAGGTGACACATAGGTCCCACTCCACAGCTGATGACCCTCTCTCATTACAGTAGTTTGGATTGAAGCTGCAATATCCAATCTCTTCAAAAGTCACAGGTTATAGCCCCGCTCACTCTTACTCAGACAGTAGCAGGTGTGGAGAAACGTTGTTATGGTGTCTGGTGCCATGAGTAAGACCCCTAAACAGTATAACTCACTTCTTTAATGTTTCAAAACCAAGAAACTAACAATGCTATGAAACGGTTTGAAAGGATCATTTCTCTGTCATTGTTCCATAGAAGAAATTCTGGATTAAATCCAAAAGAAATAGTTAAGGATTCTTGTTTGACTGTGACAGTTTGTGGTCCTGTCAAATTTGTCTTTAGGGAAGAGTATAAAAAACAAAGCCACTGTTGAAAAGAAGCCATATAGGGAAGAAAGTAAGGAACAAAACAAACATCTGGAAGAATGTGTTCTAAGAGTAAAATGAACATCTAAACATGGCAAACACTTTGTGTGGCAGAAAGCTTAAATTGCACAAAAGCCTGAAAATACCAACTCCACAGTGAATTAGGTTGGTGGCAGTATCATGCTGAGGTATGCATGTTTTTTTGGGTTTTTTTTAGCTTTTCGTGGCACTAGTGGCTTGTTTTTCTGACAGTAGGCTGACAGGAAAGGGGGCATGAGAGAGGGGGAGAGATATGCGGGAAAGGACCACAAGCCAAATTTGAACCTAGGTCGCCTGCGTTGAGGACCAAGGCCTCCATACTTGGGTTGTGCGCGCTAACCACTGCACCACCTGCATGCCCAGGTATGCATATTTTTACCCAGGGGTGCAGAAATCACTTTTTATCAAAAAAAAAAAAAATCACTGAATGGGTCATCACATAAAATAACAGATTTGTGGTGGGTGCTAGTGCAGTGGTTGAGTGCGCGACCATGTACAGAGGTCTCGGTCCTCGATGCGGCCATCGCTGGTTTGATTCCTGGCCAGTTGACCTTTTCCCTGTGTCTTCCCCTCTTTCTACACCTCTTTCCTGTCTGCCTACTTTCAAAAAAATAATGCAAAAATAAAGGCCACTAGAGCCTAAAAATAACATTTGAAAAACCAAAACAGATTTGTTGTGAGTATATTAATCTCCCCGACCTCTCATCTCTATTCTGTACACTCACTACAAGAACCCAACATGAAGAAGCAGCATTTAGTTCCTATGCTCCACTTATCTAGAAGACTGTAAAAGTGCTAAAAGCATAAGTTCTTTTAGGTCAATGCTAGTTTAAATTAATCTGTAAGTGTTGTGAGTTTTAATTTGCTGTTGTTTTTTTATATATTTTGTTCACAGTAAGTGTTCTAACCTGTATTTTTATAGTATATAGATGAAGGTCTAGTGGACAAAACTGATAAGTTATAAGTTTAGAAAACCCTCCCTTTATTCTCTACATTGTGGCTTCTTTGAGTGTTCACAAAGAGTTGAGGTTGTTCATCAATGGACAAATCATGACCCAACAAGCCCCCAGCTCACATAGTAAACCAATGTAAGTCCAATCTTCTTTCAGTTCACCCTTTATTTTGTACCTGCAAAACACAAATGAAAGGACTCAAACACAAATGGAAAGGTCGTTTATACGTAGGTCTGTAACTTGAAAAATAAAGCGACCTACCCAGTGTCTTCCACTTTATCCATGACTGGGTCACAGCAGAGACTTTTAGATTTCCCTCTGCCCAGACACATGCTTCAGCTTTGCTTGAGGAAGCCCATGGTACTCTGCGGCCAGCTGAGAGACATACATCTTGTTCAGATTTGCCCGTTTTGAAGGACGGATCGGGTGTATCCTCTCTAGCCATGATTCATTGTGAGTGCAAGTAAACCATCTGCTTCGTGCTCAGAGGAATGGGGAAATAGTGACCATCAGGGGTAGATATTGCAAGTGCAGTTTAATATAATACAAGTGAGAAGTTCAATTCAATTCAAAAATACTTTTTTTTTTAATCCCAAAGGGAAATTAAATGTTGTAGTAACTCATATTTTGTTTTCTCTTACACAGTTGTTGTGGATGTTGATAGCTTTAGGCAGGAAGGATCTTCTGTATTGGATCTGTCTTGCACCTGATCTGGAGAAGCCTCTTACTGAAGACACTCTATTGTAGTTTAAAAGTATTCTGAAGAGGATGCTCAATGTTGTCCATAATCTTCTTCACTTTATGAATAGTTCTCCTTTGTGAAATAATCTCCAGAGGAGTTCCTTGAACAGAGCCAGCCTTTTTTAATAGCTTGTCAATCTTTTCTAAGTCATTTGCTCTGATGCTGTTACTCCAGTAGATGATAGAGGAAGAGATCACCATCTCCACAACAGACAGAAAATATGTAGCATCTTTTTGCAAACACCGAAGGACCTAAGATTCCTTAAAAAGTACAGTCTGCTCTGTCCCTTCTTCTACTGCTTCACAGTTATGTCTCCAGTCCAGTTTGTTGTCCAAGGTATTTATATACCTATACTCTGAGCAGAGAAAAACAAGATTGTGATCTGATTTCCCAAGAAAAGGTTTTGCTTCAGAAATGTAGGAGTCCTTCACATTTGCATAAAGAAGTCCAAAGTCTTGTTTTCTCTGTTACAGCAGCTGACAAAATTTTGGAACGTTGGCAGTGTAGCAGAGAGTGAAGGATGATTGAAATCACCAGTTATTGCCACAAATGTATTTGGGTGTTGTGTCTGTAGCTTAGCAACAATGGAACTGATTATATCATATGCAGTTACGGCAGAAGGTTGAATGTAAACGGTTATTGACAGAAAACTGGTGAACTCTCCAGGTAGATAATATGGTCGACAACCAAGTGCCAACAGTTCAATATCTGGGCTGTAGTGACTTTCCATCTGAAATGAATGAAAATAGTTTTCTAAAATGGTCATCGAGTCAGATATGTGGCAGGTGATGTTTGGTTTATTGAAAAGTTTCATCTGTAATTGTGCAAAGGGGTTTGGCTGACATTTAGGCACTGATTCCAATATAGGTGCCATGTGAACTACATATCTGATCTGTGGTGAGGGTTCTGCTACTGAAGCTCCCCAAAAATAAAATTAGTTCACAGGACAGTTGTCAGAAGTTCAACATCCATTCTTTGCCTTATTTGCATGTCAACTGTCAAGGTTGCTAGGCGACAGAGTGTATGCTGAGTGAGAGGTGGTGAAAGCAAGAGAGGGCTGGACGTGTTTGAATCCATCCAGTCCAAACTCTTCTGACCTTTTTTTCCCGGTCCTCGAACGACCCAGTCCAGGTAGACAGGGTCCTTAGAATATGCAGCTGCTGAAATGGAACACACCCATAGTCCCTGTCCTGGGTCATTCCCAAGACCTCCTCGCAGTGGGACGTTGCCTTGAACACCTCCTGAGGGAGGTATCCAGGGGACATCCGACAAAGATGTTCAAGACACCTCAACACCTCTCACTGTGGAGGAGTACTACTTAGAGCTTCTACACACTGAGAGGTGTTGCTATTTCCATTTCCATGATCAGTGCTTGTCCCTCAGCCTGGCCATGGAAATGGAAATAGCTTGGTCCCGGAAACAATCCAGGGACCTGCTGACCAAACTCCTATCCCTTAGGTTTACATGCCATTGTAGCAATGCTACATGAAATAAAATAGGGGGTATATTTATAGATTCTGGAACAGGCCAATGTCTGTGACATTACAGCCTTCCTTTACTGTCTCTG